>CM070021.1:34166211-34231211 GCA_036247105.1 Cirrhinus mrigala
GAATGTTTCCTGTTTGCAAGGAAACAACAGTTGATGTTTTTCATTTGTGTTTTATGGAGGCGTTTAAGACGAGCGTGTCGGGACGCAGACGTCAGGATTGCTTCGCTTGAATAAGGTGAGTTCAGGTGTGAAAGTCACCTTGAAACACAGCTGTGATTAATGACCAAACACTCCAGCGGCACAATCCCATTTCACATCACACCTCAAGTACCATTCAAATCAAAATGAATATGTATGATTTAATGACGTCTGATGAAGCCTATAGCTCAAGAGCATGAGTTCAATTCCCAGAGAATGCAGGGAATGCAGAATGAACTGAGTAAACCTTAAATGCAATGTAAGTCGATTTGGATAAAAGTGTTAGCCAAATGCATAAACGTAACGATGAAATGGCCTTAACTATGCAGAAAAAAGTGTGTCCAGATCATGTTTAACATCATAATCAAAAGAAGAAGAAAAATAAATAAATAAATAAATAAATAAATAAATATGTGTGATTATATATATATATATATATATATATATATATATATATATATATATATATATTTATTTATTTTTTATTTTTTTTTTTTTTTTTTTTTGCATTAAAAAAAAATAAAGGCTACCTTTGGAATCATTAAGATTTAAACATCTCCATTACAAATTCTGCTAAAAAAAAAGGAAAGGAATAAAGTAGAATTATTATTAATAAAACATTATTATATCTAAATTAAGTTGATTATTAATCATTTTAATTTAGAATTAAGTATTATTATTAATAAAACAGTATTATATTTTAATATATTGATTATTATTTCAATTTACAATTAAGAAAAATAATCATAAATAAATTATTACATGTAAAAACTGATTGCTAATGAAATTTCATTTTGAATTATTAAGTAGAATTATTACTAATAAAACATTAAGTATGTAAAATAAATTGATAATTAATTAATTTTAATTTAGAATTAGGTAGAATTAGGTAAATTATTATAAATAAAACAATAATATATAAAAAATAAATTAATTTTATAATTTAATTTAGAATTAGGTAAAATTATTTATAATAAAATATGTGAAATAAATTGAATTATTGAATTAGAATTATTATTAATAAAATGATATTATATAAAAAAGGAACTACTTTTTTAATTAATTTAGAATGAAGTAGAATAATTAAAATAATATTAAATGTAAAATAAATTTATTTTTCATTTAATTAATTTAGAATTAAGTTTAGAATTAGAATTAAAATTATTAATAATGAAACACTATTATATATAAAATAAATTGATATTTAATTAAATTTAATTCAGAACTATTAAGTAGAATTAATATCAATAAAAAAAAATGTATACGCAAAATGGAATTAATATTAATTCAATTTAATACAGAATTATTGCATGTAGTTTTACAATAATTATTAACAAAACATTATTATATGTAAACTATACTGATTATTAATTTAATTTAATTTAGAATGATTATTAATAAAACAATATTATATGGAAAATAAATTGATTTTTAATTTAATTAATTTAGAATTATTAAGTAAAACTATTATTAATAAAACAATTCCATGTAAAATAAATTGATATTTAATTACATTTAATTTAGAATTATTACATATACTTATTAATAAAACATTAATATATGCAAACTATATTGATTATTAATTTAATTTAATTTAATTTAGAAATAAGTATCATTACTATAAATAAAAAAATGATCACATGTGAAACATTGATTATTAATAAACATATTTTTTACTATATGCATAAACACCTAGAGAGAACCGTCTTCAAAGAATATTGAGAATTTTGCTTATGGATTAATAATGTGACCTGGAAGAGGCAGCAGCCGGGCGATCGGATGACAGGAAGATGTTTAGGAGACAGATCTGGGATTGTGCATTCTCTCCGAGCCGGTTTGTGTGCATGTGGCGGAGTCTGTAATGAATCACATTATGAGGAATGTCACGCCACACAGAGACTCCTTTATATTAGACATGAAAGGAAATGCTTTTCCCGCTCTCGATTCGTCTCTCTGTCCCATCCACAACTGGTAAACCTTCACCGGAACGGCCGCCGCCGGCAGCTCGGCGCGGAAATGAAAAATTACAATTTGAAATGGCTGAAAAATGTATTCATGCGTTAATATTGTTTCTGGGTGGCATACGTTAGTCCATCGGCCTGCCTGAATATAAATGTGATCAAATCAATGACCTCCCGAGGGGAGTGTTGCGTTCACGTTTCTGGGCTCTAATACGCTCCTAAGAGAGTTGAGATACAGCGTGAAGCGACGCTTCAGAGGAATAACTTCTCCTCATCTGCAAGGCCACGCTTCTTTCTGACAGCTCTCAGCTCTGCGTATGAATAAATAAATCGAGTCGATGGGTGGCCAGAGAGCCACTGCTTTTAACTGGAGAAGCCAGAACTCTATATAAAAAAAGAAAACAAAAAGATCAGCTCTAAAACAGAAGTGAGTATGGAGGAAAATATGAAACAAATTGAAGAGTTATGGTCTAAAAGTACTTAGACCTACACTGGTATCCAAATATTTTTTAAAGAAGTCTCTTTATTTATATTATTATATTATTAATCAGTAAAAATGTGAAATATTATTAGAATTTAAAATAATTGTGATATATGTGAATATATAGTAAAATGTAATTTATTTTTGTGATCAAATTCTTTGATGAACAGAAAGTTTAAAATAATAGAATTTACTTGAAATAGAAATTTTCGTAACATTATAAATGATCAAATTTAAAATGCATCCTTGATGAATAGAAGGTATTTCTGAATTTTTGAAGGTTCAAAATTTCCAATTTTTAAATGTTTTTTTCTTGTTTATTTGAAAGTTATGGGAACATTCCATTTTATCATGTTGCAAACATTTTGGAAGCGTTATTTTTGAATGTTCTATTAACGTTACTGGAAGAACAATACAAAAATATTAATTTCTTTAAAAAAAAAATGTTTTTTTTTTTTTTTTTTTTTTTTCACAGACCCCAAATGAACAGTACTGTATAATGCTACAAAAAATTATTTTGTAAACTTTTTATTAATCAAAGAATACCAAAAAATATTATTAAGTTCTAAAAAAATAAAAATACAAAACCAAAAAAATAAATATTTGTCAGCACAACTGTTTTCAACACTGAAAATAATCAGAAATATTTCTTGAGCAGCAAATCAGCATCATAGAATGAATTCTGAAGGAACATGTGATTCTGATGACTGGAGTAATGATGCTGAAAATTCAGATTTGATCACAGGAATAAATTATATTTTAAAGTACATTAAAATAGAAACCACTTAATTTAAATTACAATAATATTTCACAATTTTAAAGTTTTTTTCTGTATTTTTGATCAAATAAATGCAGCCTTGATGAGCAGAAAAAAAAACATTTACTTATCCCAAACTTTTTGAACGGCAGTGTACATGTTCCTCACTTTTACACACACTTGTTCTTCACCATAGGAAACACCAGTGACACTGAGCAGATTATCTGGGTTTTCCACATCAATAACACCCTAAAATGCACATATATACAACACTA
Source organism: Cirrhinus mrigala (assembly GCA_036247105.1). Classification (NCBI taxonomy): domain Eukaryota; kingdom Metazoa; phylum Chordata; class Actinopteri; order Cypriniformes; family Cyprinidae; genus Cirrhinus; species Cirrhinus mrigala. The sequence goes on from CM070021.1 coordinate 34,169,764, forward strand.
CAGCTTACATAATGCCAACTTCATGAGCAATATTCCTCCATCACGGAGTGAGAAAGAAGCAAAGCTGCTCTTTTCATCTGTCTGAAGTGCCACTCGATCCCGCTTCAAAACCTTTTATGCATAAATTGCAGGTTACACAGGAGCTGTCGTTTCTGTAATGATGAGAGTATTTCTGGCTCAGATCAATGCGGTCAGACCCCCAGGACGCTCGATGGCGGCGCAGCGCCGCTTCTGCTAATAAGACCCGCTCCGATGGACCTGCAAAACTCTCTGTGACACATTTGTCTTCACCTGCAAATGAGAACTCGGCTCTCATTAGGAGAAACATGTCCTGCTAACCTCTGACCTCTACCTATTTCTTAACAAAACCTTGACAGTAAACATCAAGTTTCTGAAGCAAAAAATGAAAAGCAGGGCCCTATGATTTCTGCGATGCAGAAAACGTGAACAGAATCGCAGAATCCAGTCATAAAAACACAATTTACTATATAATATGAATAAATCAAAAGTAGGTCATTACACTTCAGAAAACAGACTAGTATGGACTAGTGTCTAAATATTAAGCCGCAAAAAGCTTTTTAAGTATGAATCCTGCATGGTCTTCACAGCAACATGTCAAAATAAAAGTTTGGTTTAACTTGAAGAAACTGTGACAGAAATATATTACCACATATATCTATTTATATAAATGAATGCTATAATAATTGCAATTACATAATATGATTTTCAAAAGCTTAAGTGACCCTTATTTATTTGTTAGAATATGTATAACTCAATATTTTAACTAATTGCAAAACCTGAATAATCAAATCAAAGTCTACTGATTAATAATTGAAATAATTGTTGTAATAATTGTTAGATTAATCGATTGTTAAAATAATCGTTTGTTGCAGCCCTAATAGCACTACTTATACTAATAAAATTATTATTAAAACATTATTTTTTTAAGGAATACTTACCAGAAAAATTATTTATATAGAAAATTAATGGCAAGCACAGAATTTTGTAAAAAATAAAACTGAATTTGAGAAAAAAAAAAGAAACGTATTTCATAGGGCTTAAAATCTTAATTTTTGTTAAACATTTAATAAATTGCTGTTAAATTGTATGAGTTTCATGATTTCAATGAATTAGACATGTTTTTTGATTAATATATTTTTTTAATGCAACCATTAAAACAGAGTTTATTAAAAAACGGATTCTAATGAATTTAAACGGAAAAAAATAAATTTGGAAAAACAATAAAACGGATTTCCTATGGCCCTAGAAATATAACCTATAGCACAAATATTAATTAAAATTAAAAATTAATTTGATTTTAGAATTCAAAAATCTAAATTAATTACGGAAGTGTTCCTAGTTATTATGCACAATGCATCAATGCATGCTATTATATTTATATAATTTTTAATAATAATTTCAGTAGATTTGCATATTATTTTAAAAAATAAGAATAAATTATATTTATATATATACTGAATATACATTTTCTGAAGGATATCAATTGCAAGCCAGCAAAAGTACAGTGTTAAAGTTTAAAGTACGTGTAAAAGATGGATAAAAAGATTCAAGATTTGCTATTTCTTATGTAAATATTATGTCAGTACTGTTTTTTTCCAGATTTTAACCTTATAAATATAGTGTTAACGTGTTATAGTGTCAAAACCAGAATAATGAACTGAAATAAGACTATTGGAATAGATTTGACAAGAAAATACTATTTCAGTCTTTCTACTTCAACATTTTATGTTTAATTCAATGCAGTTTCTTTGTAAATTATTACGAAATTTACTACCAATATCTGAGAGAAAATTGTTTGTACACCATTTTTGCAGTGTATTTTAAGTATTCAAAGTCCGGCTCTAAAACACAGTATGGATTATAAAACAAGGAGAAATAAAAGCTTGTTTTGCATTTATATTGCTAAAGCACCAAAACACCTGAAATCAGATTAGCGTAAACCTTGTCTTATTACAGTACGTTGAAAGATTTATGCCGTCGTGATGCTTTTCATTCTGGGTTTTTACATTAAGCAGTGAGTCTGTACATTAAGCGAGCTGAATTAATTAATCAGAAAAGAGGTAGAAAAGATGACGCAGGAAAAAAACCCAAGAGGAATATCAATACAGATGCACCTGGCAAGCACAGTAATAATATTATAGTCATGCAAACACAATCCAATCAAATCCCAAAGGATGAAATCAACTCCTGACCTACATCATTTCATGCTGAGCATTCAGTTTGGCTCAAAGATGTCTCACAATGAAAGATAAATGCTTAAATTATCACAGCTTTTCTATTTGAATCTGCAAAACTGCCATCTGACTAGCTTCTGCTAAAATACCACCAATTAAACTCCCGACGGATATGATCTGTTGCGAGGAGCGAGTCACAGGTTTGTCTCGGATCCTCGAGAGAATGATTTCTTCCTTTTCAAACAATTAAAGACTCCTCAAGCTACAACGTCTGTGTTTCGGCTTTCATGAAGTGAACTTCTGTCCCCTTCTCAAGCTGTCTCGAAAGTCCTAAGGCCCCTGAAGACAATCGACTTCTGTTCAAAAAGCATTCGTCGCTCTCTGGAAGCAACGCTAATCTGTTTTTTTCATGTTGGAAATGAAAGCAGAACTTGTGACTCAGATGAAACAGAAGGACATGCAGGAAAGACAGAGAGGAGCGAGTGTGTTGTTTTGATTCTGGTTTCAGGGCTCGATTAGCCACAGAACGCTAAAAAACATGTTACTCCGCTAATGCGACAATAAGGACAACTTTTGCAGTCATATTTAAATACTGCTAAAAGAAAAGTGACGGCAGCTCAAAAGTTGCTTTCTTATTGCTCAGGGGATTTAATGGAGTTCTAATGCATTTGTGTGTTGCCAAGTCCATGGTTTTTCCGTGGAATTGGGCTACTTTTACACTGTTGATGCGGGTTGCTTTTTAGTCCACGGGTTAAAGCAATCTCCACCTCCTCCTGGAAGGCGATTTCAAAGTAGCGGAACCCTGACAGCTAGTTTTGGGCTAATTTTGATTAGTATTTGGGCTGGTTTTATTTTGCAGACCTGGCAACCCTGTTTCTGGGTCCGTATGTGTACTTTGGGTTGTTTCACTAAGTGTATGATGTAAATGCAGATATCGGATACGAGCCGCTTTTTAAAAGATCGGATATAAATGACAAATCGAAATTGAATTTTTCTCACAGTTCAGGTCATAAGGGTCTTTCTAAAGAATAGTTCTCTCACGCTGTGCTGAAAGCTGCATCGTGAAATGCTGTGAAGGTTCAAAGAATGAGGGAATGAGATGAGATGAAACGGAGGGAAGGGCAGAGATCAAGACAGATGAGAGAAAGAGGGAGGAGATGAAGGATAAAGAGAGAGTTTGCAGGGAGATTAAATGCAAAACACTTGAAACACATCTCAGCTGATGCACTGGAGTCTGATGATGGCAAATAATGCTTGTGATTATTCTTTCTTATGTGCGAGGAATAAGGAGGAGAGAGGCATATCATCATAACTTCAATAATTCATTCGGCATTAATAAAACACGAGCCACAGATTTCTGCCTCCACGAATGAAAAGCTTTACGTAAGGTTAACGTGAGCGCTGAGTCGCCAGTTCTGACATTGCTGAACCTCACCGGACCTCTCCGTTTCTCTCCGCGGCAGAGCTTTCTAAGTTCATTTCATTGTGTGAAGCCACACGGAAGAACTCTTTGAATTCAAATCCATCCCAACTTTTCAATACCACAGAGAGCATGAACACAACCACACTGCAATCCTGCTTGCGGTCAAAGCCGATTCAATGACTGCGCTTGAAAAATGAGCATCAGTGTTTGTCAAAGGAATGGTGTAAAAATGAGGGAAGGTACGGAGCAATCCATCAGATCAATCCATCTTGACGGGAAGCAGAAAAATGTTTTTTAACTTGCTGAGATGCAAACGGTAATCAATGGCAAACCAGCAAACAGTGTAAGATATACAAGGAGTTCTGTAGAAGTCACAGTAACTAAACTAAAACATGTACTACATTCATTAGACTTCATCACAAGAAAAAGATGTGGGGAAATGAAGAGGAAGAGGAAAAAGAAAAAGTAGCAGAAGAAGAAGAGGAAAAGGAAAGAGAAGTAAAAAAAAGAAAAAGAGAAAGAAGAACAAGAAAAGGAAGAATAAGAAGAAAAACAGGAGGAAGAAGAACAGGAACAGAAAGAAGGTAGAGGAAAAGGACTAAAAAGAAAAAGAAGAGGATAAGGAAAAAGGAAGATGAAGTAGCAGAAGAACAGGAAGAGGAAGAAAGAAGACAAAAGGAAGAAGAGTAAGAAGAAAAGGAAAAGAGAGAAGTAGCAGAAGAAGAACAGGAAGAGGAAGAAGAAGGTACAGGAAAAAAAACTAAAAAGAATTGGAAGAGGAAAAGGAAGAAGTAGCAAAAGAAAACGGGAAGAGGAAGAAGGTAGAGGAAAGGGAAGAGGAGGAAGTAGCAGAAAAACAGGAAGAGGAAGAAAGAAGACAAAAAGGAAGAGTAAGAAGAAAAGGAAAAGAAAAAAGTAGCAGAAGAAGAACAGGAAGAGGAAGAAGGTAGAGGAAAAAACTAAAAAGAAGTGGAAGAGGAAAAGGAAAAGGAAAAGGAAGAAGTAGCAGAAGAAAACAGTAAGAGGAAGAAGGTAGAGGAAAGGGAAGAGGAGGAAGTAGCAGAAGAACAGGAAGAGGAAGAAGGTACAGGAAAAAAGCTAAAAAGAAGAGGAAGAGGAAAATGAAGTAGCAGAAGAAAAAAGGAAAAGGAAGAAGGTAGAGGAGAAGGTAAAAGACTAAAAAGAAGATGAAGAGGTAAAGGAAAAAGAAGTAGCAGAAGAAGAACGGGAAGAGGAAGAAGGTAGAAGAGGATAAAGAAGATTATCAGAAGAAGGAGAGGAAGAAAAAGAAAAGTAACAAGAGATATCAGAAGTAGAAGAAGAGGAGCAAGAGGAAGAAAAAGAAGAGAAAAGGGAAATGATGAAAGAAAGAATAGGAATAGAACGAAGAAGCAAAATAAGAAGCAGAAGAAGTGGAAGAAGAAAGTAAGAAGAGGAAAAAAAGCAGAAGAGGAAGAGGAAGAAAAAGTAAGTAGGGAAAATAGAAGAGGAAAGCAAGAAGAAGAGGAAGCAGATGAAGAAGAGGAAGAGAAGAAGAAAAAGGTAAGGAAGAAGTAGAAGAAAAGGAAGAAGATAAAGAGGAAAGGAAGAATAGTAAGAGGAAGGAGCAACAAGAAGCAGAAGAAAAGGTGGTGTAAAAAAGATGATGAATAAGCAGATTAAAGAGGACGAGGAAGAAGAAGTGAAAGATGTTTCCTGTGTTGATGTATTTCCTATTAAAACAGGAAGTTGCGACGGCACACCAGTCTTTAGTGAACATCACAGTCTGGATAAAGCGCTCTTGACAGCGTGTCTCACAAATGACAGCAATGAATAAATCACAGCCACTTCCTCTGGAAGCAGCTGATGTTTGGGGAAATAAATAAAGAACAAGCGCTCATTTCCTGTCCCAAAGAACAAGCGGCTCTGACGAAAGAACAAAACAAACAGAAGAACAAACGCTAATGCTGATTTGATCTGCAGGATCATGTTGACGGGTGAGCTGTAGTGAATCCCGTACCGGAGCCGGTGCTCGCAGACAGCTGTCCGTCTCCGAGACAGAGCGACTGATCACAGATCTGATTACTCTGACGAGGCAAAAGAGCTAAATTAACCTCTCACCGCTAATCACACTGAGATGAGAGCGTGTGTGTGTGTGTGGCAGGTGTGAGCAGTAACACAGCAGGACGGGGTGTGTGTTTGAGTAAAACAAGGTCTCACATCAAAAAGAGGTCAAACTCGAGGAAAGTCTGCTGAAAGTCTCCATTTGCTCTCTAATTCATCTCACTGCTGTCTAGCAGGAGTGGGAGAAAAAAAACTATTATTTGATGCATTGCAATTCTCGTTTGCAGTACTATTAGACCTACTGTCTATGATGTCTTTAGTAATAATCATAATGCAATAATGCTGAGAAAATATTTCATGTGTTTCTTTGTTCCCTTTATTACTTTATTTCTGCTTGCACATTCTGAAACTTTATATAGATAATAGTTTAATTATTATTTAACCTACAATTGTTTTTATTTATTATTAAATATTATTTAAATATTATAACTTAAAGCTGTATAATATAAAAAATAATTACGTTTTTAATTAATCATAATATTATAATGATGATTAAATATTATTTCTACATAATTATTTTTTCAACATATTTATAATTATATACTATAAATATAATTATAAGTAATTTAATAAAAACTGGACAAATACACTTGATTTGTAAAGTAAATGTAAAAATTGTAAATAAAGTAAATAAATTTTGTAAACTAATTAAGGAAAAAAGTAGATCTGTGTTTATTTACATATTACAATAATAATAATAATAATAATAATAATAATAATAATAATAATAATAATAATAATAATATGTGAACATCTAATATTATGATAATTATTTAATATTTGTAAACACTTATTTTTTTAAAAAAGTACTTATATAAGTAATTTAGTAAAAATGGACAACAAATTTGATATTTAAAATGAATGTAAAATCTGTAAATAAATTAAATACATTTGGTAAACTCATTAATTAATAAGAAAAAAGGTAAATCAAGAAAAGATCTGTGTTTATTTACGTTATATTAACTTGAAACTTTTAAATCTTTATTAAATCTAAATTAAATATGATACTATAATAATAATAATAATAATAATAATAATAATAATAATAATAATAATTATACATGAAAATATAACAATTATTAAATTTAGAGCTGTGAAATGATTAGTCATGACTAATCAATTCAAAATAAACGTTTATGTTTGCATACTATATGTGTATTGTCTATATTTATTATGTATATATAAATACACACACATACATATATATATATTAAATCTATATGTTAGATTTATATGTATATATATATATATATATATATATATATATATATATATATATATTATATATATATATATATTATATACAGTGCCCTCCACTAATATTGGCACCCTTGGTAAATATGAGCAAAGACATCTATGAAAATAAATCTGCTTTGTTTATCTTTTTGATCTTACATTTAAAAAATTCACAAAATGCTAAAATTTCATTGAAGTAAAACAATTAAAAGTGGAAAGAAACTTACGTTATGAAATAAATGTTTTTCTCCAATGCATGGTGGATGCAATTATTGGCACCCTTAGAAATTATAATGAGTAAAATATCTCTGAAGTATATTCCCATTCATATTTGCAATTATTTAGCACACTAGAATGACTAGGAGTATGATATTGTCCAGCCATGACTTCCTGTTTCACAGGATGATAAATATGAGGAGCACAAAGGCCAAATTCCCTTAATCATCCATCACAAGGAATAAAACCAAATAATATAGTTCTGATGTGCAGAACAAGATTGTTGAGCTTCACAAAATAGAAAGTGACTGTAAGAAAAGAACTAAAGAATTGGAAATCCCCATTTCCATCATTAGAACAATAATTAAGAATTCCAATCAAATAAAGATGTTACAAATCTGCCTGGAAAAGGATGTGTGTCTATATCGTCTTAATGGATGGTGAGGAGGAGAGTTTAAGTGTCCAAAGACTCTCCAAGGATCACAGCAGGAGAATTGCAGAGATTAGTTGAGTCTTGGGGTCAAAAGACTAAAAAAAAAATTCAAACAGCCCCAACATCACCACATGTTGTTCAGGAGGGTTTTAAGAAAAATCCTCCTTAATCATCCAGAAACAAACTTTAGCATATTCAATTGTCAAACATGACTTGAATTTCAAATGGGACTGGCTTCTGTGGTCAGATGTAAGTAAAAAAAAAAAAAAAGAGCTTTCTGGCAACAAACCCACCAGATGGGTTTGGTACAAAAAGTACCCCATGTCCACGGTTAAATATACTGCTGGATCTCTCATGTTGTGGGCTTATTTTCCTGCCAGAGGTCCTGGACGTCTTGTTCAGATACATGGCATCACGGATTCTAGCAAATACAGACAGATAAAAAATCTAAATCTGACTACATCTGTTAGAAGTTCTATAATGAGCTGTGGTTGGATCTTCCATCAGGACAATGATCTAAATCAAACATCAAAATCAACACAAAAATGTGTCACTGAGCATAAAATGGCCGTCCCAGTTGCCTGACCTAAACCCTGCAGAAAATGCGTGAGGTGAACTGAAAAGAAGAAGCACCAGCATGGAGCTGTGAATCTGAAACATCGGGAGTGTTTCTGTATGAAGGAATGGTCTCTGATCACTTGTCAGGTGTTCTCCAAACTCTTCAGGCATTAAAGAAGAAAACTCAGAGATGTTATCTTGAATAAAGGACGTTGCAATAACTGGGTGCCAATAATTGTGGTCAGCATGAACTAGAGAAAAACATTTATTTTATAATGAGATTTTTCCCCTGCTTTCCATTATTTTACTTCAATGATAGGTTAGAATTTTGTGAATTTTTTGAATGAAAGATTAAAAGGATAAACAATGCAGATTTATTTTCACAGCCACCTTTGCTCATATTTACCAAGGGTGCCAATATTAGTGGAGGGCACTGTATATATGTGTGTGTGTATGTGTGTTTTAATATACAAATACATACAATACAATAATATAATATAATAATTATAATAATTATAATACAAATAATTAAAAATAATTATTAAACATTCACTTATACACAGTAAGTACATTTAATAAAAATTGACAAAAGTTATTTAAAGTAAATAAAGAAATCTAAGTAAATAAATTCAGTAAACTCCTTAATTAATAGGAAAAAAAAAAACACATCAAGAATTGTTTTGGAAACAGATCATGCTTCCCAGAATCGTAATCGGATCAAATGGCCAAAGATTCCCATCGCTACCGTCTAGTATAAACAACCGAAATGCTAACAAGAGTTCATTTGTGATTCCTCTTTTCTCTGGACACACACAGTCTCCTTGAGATGTTGAGTACAGTAACGTGAGCGTCTCTGTGGAGCGTCTGCATGTCAGAACAGACCCGCGGCCGGCTGCGGCTCCACGGAGAGCAGATCTCTGCTTTAACACACGCCTGTGGAGCATCTGTCTGTGCTAACAAGGCCACTGACATCTCTTGCTGCACACACACACACACACACACACACACACACACACACACTCACATATTAATCAGCACATGTTGTGTATGCGGGAAGCTAAATATTTCAAAGTGGGAGAGGCGAAAAGTCAATCCTTGCGTCTGTGTGTTTATTTAGATATACTTTGGGGACAAAACTGTTCGCATCAAGGAGGTAAATCTGACAAAACCTTCCTTCGATAATTGAAAAATAAAGTAAATAATAAAATATCGTCAAAAAAACAAACAAACAAACAAAAAACAACTACACACACTACCAGTCAAAAGTTTTTAAACAGTACGATTTTATGTTTTTTGAAGAAGCCTCTTCTGCTCACCAAGTCTGCATTTATTTGATCCAAAGTACAGCAAAAACTGTACAATTTTGAAATAACTGTTTTCTTTTTGAATATATTTTAAAATGCAATTTATTCCTGAATTTTTAGCATCATTATTCTGGTCACATGATCCTTCAGAAATCATTCTAATATTCTGATTTGTCTTTAAAAAACATTTATTATTATTATTATTATTAGTAGTAGTAGTAGTATGCTGAAAACAGCTGAGTAGAATTTTTTCAGGGTTATATATATATATAGTTCAGATGCAAAAGCTATTGTATATACACACACACAAGTATACAGTGAATATTAAATACATTTATAATTGGGAAAAGTGAAACTTAAACATATAAATGAATTTTTTATAACTTGTGAAATGTTATAAACCATTTTCAAATATTATTAATTTATAATAATTTATGATAATATTTTATGTTCCCAAACCTAAAATACTAACAAAAAATGTATATATTCGGTTCATATATTAAATATATTAAATACATTAAATTAAAAACATAACTGGAAAACAATTAAACTAAACTAAAACATGTTTTTATGACTCCGTAACTAACTAGAATAAAATAAAAACAGTCAGAAATTATTTTTTTTATTTGATTAATTTATTGAAATATTTAATTGACTAATTATTTAATTAATTTACTTTATATAAATAAAACAAAAAATGACAACTAAACTAACTGGAAGAAACATTGAAAATATTATTGTAAATACAAAAATATAATAGAAAATAAAAACAAAAAAAAAAATATCTAAACTGTAACAAAGCAGTTATGTGTTCTGATTGATCGATCCAGTGTACCAGTCATGATTTAATAACAACTGTGACATAAATTGTGACCCTGGACCACAAAACCAGTCATAAGGGTCAATTTACTGAAAATAAATATGCTTTCCATTAATGTATGGCTTATTGGAATAGGACAATATTTGGATAGAACCGAGCTACAACTATTTGAAAATCTGGAATCTGAGGGTGCAAAAAATCTAAATATTGAGAAAATCGCCATTAAAGTTGTCCAAAAGAAGTTCTTAGCAATGCATAGTACTAATAAAAAATTAAGTTTTGATATATTTATGGTAGGAAATTTACAAAATATCTTCTTGGAACATGATCTTTACCTAATATCGTAATGATTTTTGGCATAAAAGAAAAATGTATCATTTTGACCCATACAATATATTTTTGGCTTTTGCTACAAATATACCCGTGCTACTTAAGACCGGTTTTGTGCTCCAGGGTCACAATTCACTGCACAACTACCAACTAGAGACCATCTATCAACTGTTACGTTCCCATTTTTACCACTCTATCTACTTCTAAAACGATGACACCAATTAATCTGATTCAGAAAACAATGCCAAGTGCTGTAGTAATCATATAAAACAACAGAAGTCTGCTTATTTACATAAATTAACCTGTTTATACAGGAGGGAGAGCATTTCATTGTCCTGTTCTGTAGGGCTAGTTCTTCATTCTGCATGTGGGACTATCTCAATTTCTCTTTGTCTCTCAGTGTTGAGCGTGTTCAGAGTTTGGTGTCTGTCTCGGTGGAGCTCTGTGCTTTTGTGTGCTGAATCATTGTGATGAAGTCTATGCGTGCTGTGATCTGCAATGGGATGCTCTCGTAAAGTGCGTGACAATTGTCGTATTGTACCTCGTTTACCCGTGCGGCCTGCTGCCTGGTCCCTGTATAGGCAGCATCTTTATTGTTTTAGTCGTTGGCTCTGTTTTCATGAGATACTCTATTATGTGCGCTATCATGTCTAGCTGTATTGTTACGCGTGTCAGGATCTTATTGTCGAGTTTATCTGCATGACCATACTGTCGTGATTGAATACGCACAGCATGTTTGCGTTGCCAAATCTGTGCGGTTTAAACAACAGTTATATGAGTCTGTTGAGTCCATTATCAGATGAGCACAGAATATAATATCATATTTAACACATACAGTATGATACATATACAAGCACAGGGTAATTGAGGTCTTTTAAATAGTAAAGTGATGCATATACTGTATATAGTAAGTAAATAATAAACAATAAAATTTATTATTGTTCATTAAAATTAAAATGAGAACATTTTGGTAATATAACTTGGGAGAAAAGAAAAGAAATTAAATAAAATACATTTTCATTATTTCATAACAAGTAAAAATAAGAAAAAATTATTTAAGTTTTGTTTTTTGATATATTACAAAACATGAAACCTTAAAACATGTCTGCATTAAACATGATACTTAAAAAAAAACAAAAACAATTTTGTTACATTGATATACATATAATAACAAAAAATATAAAACATATAATATATAAATGTATATATCAAATATAAAATAAAAAATATTAAATAAAATATTAAAAAATAACATTAGCATTAGTTCTTCCCCAGCTAGGTGCCAAACCAGAATTTCTCATTTTTATAAAAAAAAAAATCAAACGACAATAACTAAAACTACAACCAAAATAAAAATTCATAAAAACTACACAGACAGACATGTTAAAAAAAAACTAAGCAAAAATAAATAAAATACAAAAAAGAAGCCTTATTCACAACATTATAAAAAATGATTTTTAATTATAGTTTTAATTCTAAACTAAATTATTAACTAAATTAAACTAAGTAAATCATTTATTGATTAAATAAATTAAACAAATTAATTACCTAAAAAATTAACTAAATGAATTATTTAAGTCAAAACATGAAACCTTAAAACCTGTCTGCATTAAACATGATACTATACTACTACTACTACTACTACTACTAATAATAATAATAATAATAAAATAAACCAGAAAACTAAAAAACTATCAGGAGAAAAAAAAAAAAAAAGAACAAAAATGAATTAGGTTAAATGTTGGGTTATTATAATTAACTAAAGCTAAAGCAAAAAACATTTTTGTTACATGAAATAAAAAAAAACTCAAATGTATATATGATGATAAATGTATATATAAAACATAAAATTAAAAAATGTAAAAAAAAAAAAAAAAAAAAAAAAAAAAAATTATATAATTATTAAAATTATAAATTACATAAATTACAAATTAATTAACTAAAAAGTAAACTAAGTCAATTAGTTTTTTATATAGGTTGCAAGTGTGTTTCTTTTGATTAACTGATGGTCTGTATGACAATGGTTTAATGCATTATAATGTTTTAAATGGTATTTCTATTGATTTTCAATTATTTTTACACCTTTATTGTGATATGATAAGTTAGATGGTATCATTCTTTACCTTATTTATTTATGGATTCGTATGAATTATGAGGTATTACGTACGTTTGCAGCATCTTAAAGTACAAGTAAAAAATCCTCTGGGTGCAATAAAGTAGACAGCCATTCAAACCCTTAAAAGTACACAAATATTTCATAGTGGACCATCAGAGCGTGTGTGTTTGTTTCCAACAGTACAGATTCAAGAGTTTGATTGCGATTAAAAATTTAAGGCGCTGCTCTATGAAAACCACTGAGGGCAGTGCAGTGCAAAATAAAAGACATGTTCTACACAAATCTCAACATGAAAATTTCATTACGTCCTCCAATCAGTCAGCATGATTGGATCCGAACGGAGACAAATTAAAAACAACTTTCTGCACATTTGGCAGATTTCATGAGCTGCAGCGACACGTCTGACCAAATATATTAGTCAGATTGATCTGGTTGTGCTGCGTGTGAGGAATATCAGATGATGTAACTCTCAAACACTTCATTATTTTAAGTAGATTATCATTTAGAGTTAATTAGCTGCTGTTTTGAATAGGAACTGAAGAATTATTGTAATACCATAAGCATGATAAAGACATATGCAGGGTGAGGAAGATTATATTAGACGCATCTAATGATCAAAAACACTGACGGTGTGTGTTCATATACATATTAAACAGTCTCTCTCTAATTCTACACACTCAGCAGAACTGGCCGTGCCATAACGCTCCGGCCAATCGGAGCGTTCAGCCTCTGCTGGAGGACAGATGCATGCTGGGAATGCAGAGAGCAGAATTAGAGGAGGTGCATTTACATTTTTGCATTTAGCAGAAGCTTTTATCCAATGCAACTTTTAGGTTTGCATTTTGATACTTCATGCAAAAAGTGGTAACCTGCAATTGCTACCCTCAAGAGCTATTTCTGCCTGATTTAACACAAAATATGAGTTTTGTTCATATACATTGATTCAGTGATGTTAATAATAATATTGGCACAAATAAAACCAGTTAATTTCTTGGAAGCTTGTTTCCACCACAGGAAAAAAGAAAAAAAAAAAAAAAAAAAAAAAAAACAGCAAAAAAAAAAAAACAAATAAAAAAAAAAGGTAAATGCATTTTTTCAGGCTTTTTTCTTCCAGTTCTGAGTTTACATGGCAGAGGAATTCAGAGGAAAAAAAGGCAGAATTTTGTGATAGAACCTTGCACATTTCCAGAACAAAAGCCAGAATAGTTAGATTTAAGAATTGTTGCAATTACCTTTTTTATTTTTTTATTCCATGGAAAAAATAAAAAATAAAAATAAGGTTTGCATTTTGTTACTTCATGCATTCCCTACACTGCAAAAAGCACAGCATTCAGGGTTGTGTGGTTATTAAGAAAGTTGACAGACAGAAAGAAAAACATTTAATTGTGTAATTAAAACATTCAGTTTATTAGCACTATTACAGAAATCAGACCTGTTTCATTTATGTTCGACTGACAAGTATGCATCGCATTAAGTTTAAACCATTTTATCCAAATGCATTGACATTTTATATGAAATTCAGATATATAAATCCTAAATTTAGGCCTGAATATCAAAATATTTCTGGAGTGAATCTACTGTCTGAGCTGCAGGAATATATAGGTGCATTTGATCAGTCTGAGGCAGTAAAACTGTTGTGACAATAGAGCTAGAGCAGAAAAGCGGGGCGTTTGCTGGATGGGGCAACAGCATAGAAGATGGCTGTGGGCGGAGGGGCAGCAGGACAGAGCGGGGCATTAGATGGATGTGGCGGTCACTCTGGCACTGGATGGATGGAGGGATGGAGGGCCAGTAGAGGGATGCTTGGAGGGCCGATTGGAGGCAGAGAGGAAGACAGCAGATGGTCAGGATTACTCTGGACTAAAATACTCCCATGATTCTCTGAGGGAGAGCCGTCCAGAGAAACTCCATCTGTTAGAAATACCCATACAAGAGAGAGAGAGAGCGCGAGCGAGAGACATCCTGGGCCTCTGCTAATTCTCTCTCTCTCTCTCTCTCTTTTTCTGTTTCTCTCTGAAATGAGCTTCTGTCCGTGCACAGACTCGGTTAGTTCAGCATCAGACGGCAAACAGCAGGCAACACGGACAAACGCACACGACATGTGAGATTACACGTGTTCGGAAGACAGAGCAAATACGAGAAAGAGACGCAGCAAAATTGTGTCTGTACTATTTATGATCTTTAGACTGTAATTGTTTAGTGTCTAAACACTGAAGATGTGTTTGTGTGAGTTTGCATACTTCTAAAATAAGCGTTCGCACTAACAAGCTGTAAAATGATAGTAATTACGCCTGATAACTACATGTGGTGTCTAAACAAACCTGCCCTCAACTCATCAGCGGAGGCGGCTTTAAATGCACACGCTAACCTGAAAACACACTGAGGAGGATGATATTGCTCAAAGGTTGCTCTTTTATACCTCAGGAGACTTCATTGCGTTTCTTAAGTTGTTTAACAGATTAAAAAGACAAAAACGAGTCAGTAGTTGGCATACAGGAAGAGTACAAGAGATTTAAACTGAATGTGGATCTGGTCAGATTGTTTGCTTTGGGAAAAACCTAATGAGAAATGTTTGAGATAATATTTTGATTAATTGGGATCATATTATTAAGATTTGCATGTAGCTCGGGACAATGTTGAGATGTCTTCTAAAACTTAAATGAGATTACTGGAGTCCAGTGTATTATTATTATTTATATACTATCATAATATTTATTATTATTTTGAATTGGATTTATTTTTTCAGTTTTAAAGTATAGGTTTGTTATTTAATATTTATATTTTATTTTATTTTAGTGTTATATTTATTTATTTATTTTCATTTAATATTTGTATTTTATTTCAAAGTTATTTTATTTTTTTAAGTGTACGTTTTAAAATTTAGGTTTTTCATTTATTATTTATATTTTATTTTATTTTATTTCAGTATTTCAATTCAAAGTTATTTTTTAAGTTTTGGGTTTTTATTTAATATTTATATTTTATTTCAAAGTTATTTTCTTTTCTTAAGTGTACGTTTTAAAGTTTACGTTTTTCATTTAATATCTATATTTTATTTCAGTATTTTATTTCTAAGTTTTTTTTTTCATTTAATATTTTTAGTTTATTTTATTTCAAAGTTATTTTTTAAGTGTAAGTTTTACAGTTGAGGTTTTTCATTTAATATTTATGTTTTATTTTATTTCAGTATATTATTTCTTAGGCTTTTTTTATTTAAATATTTATATTTTATTTGATTTCAGTTTTTGATTTCAAAGTCTTTTTAAGTTTAGGTTTTTCATTTAATATTTATATTTATATTTTACTTTATTTCAAAAATATTTTATTTTTTAAATGTATGTTTTAAAGTTCAGGTTTTTTTATTTAATAATTTTATTTTATTTTATTTAAAATTTATTTAGATTTTTATTTTATTTTATTTTTTCAGTATTTTTTTCAGTAATTTTTTTAAGTTTAAGTTTCAAATAATATATTTTCATTTTATTTTATTCAGTATTTTATTTCCCTTTTTTTAAGTTTCCATTTTATATTCTTATTTTATTTCAAAGTTTTATTTTATTCATTTTTTTTTACTCTATTATATTTTAATAGTTTTAGTTTTAACTTTAACAATAACAATACTACTGCTATTCTTTTCACAAGAAATAAATCTAAGGACTATGAGACATCAGCAAATTCTCCATTTAATCTCATTGCTGCTTTGAAAAAACAGCTGAGCTAGACAATATATCTAAACAGCCCAACATATCAACACAATCTGTAGCCTGAGCCGGCCTCTCATCAACACAAGCCAAATATTGATTGATTTGTCCACGCACTTCATTGCACAGCTAATTAAAACTTTCCCAACCACCCTAGTTCCTGATGTAATTATCAGCCAATGATCTGAGCGTCTCTTTCCACGTGTCTAACTCAGTTCTCCAGCATCTGTGGACGCGGAGCGATTTGAGCATCCAGATCGAGCCTCTCGATTGCACTATTGAGTGCTTCCTGTCAGTTGTCCATAGAATAACCAGCGCCGTGAGCAACACAATCAGCCGTTATTGATCAGGTTTGGTTTAGTACAGTCAAGTTAATTAGCACGGTGTTCATCTGAAATAACCCAAAAGAATATTCTGCAGTCTCTGAGTCTAACACTTTGCGTTAGTAATAGATTTGTTCTTCGCAGGACTCTGGAGTATTGCGGCTTGGAAAATGAATTAAAACATTTGTTGTGGTTCCATCAAGCTATAAAAGATGCAGTCCCTCTGAAACCAATAAAAACTGTCCTTTTACTGCACTGCGCTTTCTTCTTTTATCAGATAGAAACTCTGAAACTGTTTAAAGTGACCCCATTATATTCTCCAGGACATACAGTTTTCTGTGTCATCAATATAAGAGTAAATTATCATGATCAAGCCAAAAGAAAAAGCACTTATTGCATGCAATGCAATGATTCTGTGCAAGTCAAACTTGATAAAAAGGATTTGTTTTGATTTTATGTTCACCTTAATGTACCTGGAGATACCAACAGAGTAATAAAAACATTGAACTTTAATCAAACATGTGTTGTTGTTCTATCGAGTGCAAAATTTATTGTGATAATTATTGTTAGTGTTTTATCTGCCAGTTCCAGTAGAGAAATTAAAAGCATGATGTGAGGACCTGCAATGTTTTTCTTTCTGTCTGTCAACTTTCTTAATAACCACACAACCCTGAATGCTGTATTACAGGCTCCGAATGCACCTTAAACTGCAATAAAGCACCCTGCGGCTGGAATTATGGATGGTTTTAATATATGCTTCAGTATTTTTTGCTCATGCGGCTACAGGAACTTAATGAGAGGGTGAAACACGTCCAGCAGCATCCTGACGCCATCAGCTCCTCTCTGCTTGTTTATCATGTGTAATTCAGCAGCAGGAGCCCGGTGCACATCGCATGTGCTGGCATAAAACATAAAACCTCATCTGTTCGAGATAATGAAGACTGTAAGGGTGGGAGATATTACCTAAATGTTACAGGATGGTATAATCTGAATGATGATTATTCAAAAAAAAAAAAAATGTTCAATAAAATATATTATTCAATAAAAAAAATTTGGCACACATTTTCGCATTAAGAAAATACTTCATTATTTCTACTTCGAAATTTCATGAATAATTCAATATGCTACTTGCCATTTATATATATATATATATATATATATATATATATATATATATATATATACACATATATATACATATATATATATATATATATATATTTATATACACATATATATACATACATACACACACACACACACACACACATCTACATCATATATAATTTTTTTAATAACATTTTATAATGCATTTTATGTCTTCATGTTTTATTTGTATTCAAATTAAATAAAAATGTAGTTGACCAATGCAGTTTCTATTTCTGCAGTGTAAAAATAAAATAAATTAATCAAATAAAAATTATACAAGACAAATAAAAAACAATTACAAAAAAATTCATTAAAATAATAAAAAATAATTCTCACTTCATTTTTTAATTTTGTATTTTTTTATTGCATTTGTATAATTTATTTCATTTTACTTTTATTTGTATTCAAATGAAACAATTCAGTTATAAGTACAATTATATTTACATTTTTCATGTGTAAATATCTATTCTTCAATAAAACAAATAATTTGCAATTTTTTTTAATCTAGTGAATGAAATAAACTTTAAAAATGGTGAATAATTTCTTTTCACATGTTTTATAAATATATATATATATATATATACAAAAATAAAATCATTTTTTAGATTTTCATGGAGAATTTGTGTAAATATCTATTTTTTCAATAAAACAAATAATTTACAATATTTTTTTAGATAATCTCTAGTGAATGAAATACTTAAAAAAATAGTGAATAATTTCTTTTCACATGTTTTATAATTATATAAATATATTTAAAAAATCCAATAATTTTTTAGACTTTCATGTGGAATTTTTCGTGTAAATATCTATTCTTCAATAAAACAAATAATTTACAATATTTTATAAATATATTTTATAAATATATATATATATATATATATATATATATATATATATATATATATATATATATATATATATATAACTGTTTAGGTTTTCATATGGAATTTTTCATGTGTACAAATCTATTTTTAAATAATCCAGTGAATCAAATCATTTACGAATATGAATATTTTCTTTTTAAATTTTTAATTTAAATAGCACAAACTAAAAAAACTGATTATTAATGCCAAATGAGTATGTGTGACAAGTGCAGAGACAATTGAAAAATTTCAGTAGTTTAGACTTTAAATTCTGACTAGATAAGCCACATTCAATTCTCAAAGCTATGATGTGCATCAGTTCTTTAAAAGTTCCAATGTTGCTTAGCAACAATAAACAACCATCCATCCCTCCCAGTAAACAACACAACTCCCTCTGTGTCTATACAAGAAATAAACAAATTCTACAGTACAAATCTAGTACAAATATACCTGTCTTCCTCACCAGAGAGAGAGAGAGAAAGTGACAGAACAATCAACCTTTAGTCTATATGAAACAAACACTGAATTCCTCCGAAAGAGACGCTTTTAAGGCATGCGTTTGCTGTCAGGGCTGACAGACATGCAGAAGGGCTGTAAAACTGCGCTCCGGTGGGCTTTAAAATGCAGGAGTAAATGCCAAAGAACACTTGTAAAACGCCTCAATCTGATGGTAATGGTACCTGCCCTGCGACTCTGAGTGGATGCGTTTCAGACGTACGACTACAATCATTTCATCAGACATCAAGCTGGGAGAAAAAAGAAAGCTCTGTTCAAAAACTACTGAAATGCCTACATATTCTACCCCTCATCAGTGTGCATCCGATTTATTAATCTACCTAAGATAATCCATTTGATAAAATAAAGAATACCCTTCAAAAATTGCAACCAAGCGTTTTTCATATAACGCCTATATACTTAGCATTGACACCTAGATGTTATGTTTAAAAGTTTCAAAAAGTAGTGAAATTTAAAACGTGTTTTCTGGTTGCTTAAAATTGTGCTTACTTTTTTTTTTATTGGCGATCCAAAAATGTGTGGAACGGAGCAGCGTGGTACTTACATGTGCATTTATCCTCTTCACAATTTTACAGTTTTATTAATGAAGCTTGATGAATGTTGATGAATGCTACGGTTCTATTTCTGCTGTGTAAAAATAAAATAAAACAAAATAAAATAATTAAACAAAATAATAAAATTATAAGAAAAATAAAATAAATGTTACTTATTTTTAAATATCTTTTACTAGCATTTTATCTTGTTATTTTATTTGTATAATATTTTATGTTATTTGTACAATATATTAATATTTAATGTAACTGTTTATGCTGTATTCAATTAAAATAAAAATTTAGCTGATAGATGCTGTTTCTATTTTTGTTATGTATAAATGAATAAATTAAAATGATACAAAACAAATAAAAATAAAACAAAGACTAAAATTATACAAGACAAATATTAAAAAAAAATATAATTATAAGAAAAAAATAAATCAAATCAAATAAATTTCACTTATTTTTAAATCTTTTACTTCATTTTATCTTTTGTTATTTTATTTTATTTGAATAATATTTTATATTTTATTTCTACAATATTTAATATTTAATGTAATTGTTTGTTTATGTTGTATTCAATTAAAATAAAATTTAGTTGATAATGTTTTTATTTTTGTGTAAAAATAAAATAAATGTAATTAAAAATAAACATTTACAAAACAAATAAAAAATACAACTAAATACAATTATACAAGACAAATAACTAATTTTATTTTACTTTTAATTATTTTATTCGTATAATATTTTATATTTTATTTTATTTGCAAAATATTGTTTTTATATTTTGAGTTCATTTTATTTTGTTTTTTATTTATTTGCATTCATATAAAGTAATAATTTTATTTGAAATGTATTATTTTATTTTATTATTTGTATTCAAATAAAATAAAAACGTTTGGTGTCGTAGTGTATTTTTGGACCAACTGGGTTTAGTTTAAAAAAAAAGAACAAATCAAATTGTCGCATCCATCATTCGCAAACAGTCAAATTAAAATTACAAATGAATTACTATAAAATTCACATTTGCTAACATCAAACTCAAAAAATCCAAACTATGAATTGTCTCAGGCGCTTGACGTGAGCAGTATCTGTGTGACGCCTGGAGAAACTCAAAATCCAGTCTTTTCATCTGGGATGCTGCCTTTGTAGGCAGAGCCCTATGTAGACAGCAGGGTTTGGATCAGAGCTGAATACTGTCAGGATCTCAGGCTGGCGAAAACACTCGCTTCTTGGCAGCAGACGAGGTGGGAACAACCCATGAGCCGGTTCTCTCTTTCTGTCACTCTGTCTTTTTATGTGCATACTGTCATTTTCAATCATCTGAACCGCCTCCAATTTGTTTGTGTCTTTTTTTAAACGCTGCTAATCGTGAGGTTTTTTTTCTCCTAGCGTCTCACTTTGCTGCTGTAACTACAGTGCGTTTGACCGTCTGCTCTGGTGCTAAAGTTAATTTCAGCCGCTGATTCACTTTAGCGAGAATTCCAGCCCATTACCGTGGCAAACAATGGCTGCTAACAGCGCGCGGCTCCAAAAGAACGTCTGTTTCCATGGCTACGGCTGCACACCCGTGTGCTCTGAACATGCCATACACTGATGGAGCACAAATCAGTAGGTGCTGACTTCACTGTGACACCGGCTCCGGCTTTGATCTCAAAGAGAAATCATGAATTAGATCTCCTCGACATCACTGCTGTTTCTCACAGACTGAACTAAAACACTCCCGCTGCATGCAGGCACAGTGCAACCCTCGCATACTGCACCACATATACTGTAAACTGACAACTAGTTTTTAAAACAGTATGTGCAACAGTATGCAAAGAGAAAACTTTCAAAAAGTAGTAGAAATGCAAAAGCATTTTCAAGTGACTTTTGTGTTTAAAAGAGCAGCATTTCACCAGAGATTCACGGTTTTATCAATGAAGCTGCAAATGCAACACACCTTTAGGTGACAGATAATGCATTTCTGTTTCAGCTGTGTAAAAATAAAATAAATTAATAAAATGTAATTATACAAGACAAAAAGATAAATAATTATACAAGAAAAAAAAATACATTTTACAAGACAAATAAAATTTTAAATAAAATAAAAAAACTATACAAAACAAATAAAAATAAAACAATTAAATAATAAAAGACAAATAAAATATAAATATTAATTTTTTAAATAAAAAGCAAATAAAACAACTATTATACAAATAAAATGACAAAAATAAAATAAAATAAAAAGTAAAATAAAACTATACAAATAAAACAAATAAATATAATAAAAAAATGGGGAAAAAATTAAATAAAAAATAAAATTATACAAGCCGAACAAAATATTAATTTTAATGGTTTTAAATAAAAAAGCAAATTAACAAAAAAAAAACAGTTATACAAATAATGAGAAAATAAAATAAAGTAATAATAATATAATAAAGTAGTAATAAATAAAATAAAATAAATAAATTAAAATAAAATAATACTCACTTCATTTTCTCCGTATCTCAGCAAAAAAAAAAAAAAAAACAACTTGCTGAATTGTCAAATTGCATATCTACGGTGGCCGAGAGAGCTCCACGCGCTGCAACTTAAGAAAACACATGCAAACAGAAAAAAATGACAACAAATTAAGAAAACATCACAACCAAACACAGAAACGTGCTGCAAACAGACAAACACGCTGCAAACCCACAAACGCGCTGCAAATAGGTCAGAGCAGAGGTGTTGTCGGTGAATAAAAGGTGAGTTTATTGTTTATTTTAACATCCTGATCATACGATTCCTTGGTCTCTACTCTGACCAAAAGCCACTGAACAAATAATCAGGTCCCAGCTGGGTTCGTCACTTTTTGAGGTCCCCCTGAAACATTTCCAGGGTGGTCCGTGCTATTTGCAGCACGTTTGTGTGTTTGCAGCGCGTTTCTGTGTTCTCTCGGCCACCGTAGATATCTGACTAAATCAACTAGATAAATTAGTAGTAAAAAGTATTTTTATGGAAACGGACAGAATTTTTTAACCATATCTTTCACTGTATACACACCTTTAGTCGACAGATGCCCTGTTTCCATTTCTAATGTGTAAAAATAAAATAAAATACAAAACAAATAAAAATTAATAATAATAATAAAAAAAAAGAAAATTACACAAGCCAAATAAAATAGTAATTTGAATTGTTTTAAATAAAAAAGTGAATTAACAAAATTAAAAACTATTATACAAATAAAATAAAATAAAATAAAATAGAATAAATAGTATCTTAGCCAGATTCAGTGTCCTTGTAGCTCTGGGTTATTTAAATATAAAAAAAAAATAGTAATAAAAAGTGTCACATCTGACTAAATCAACTAGATAACTTACTAATTAAAGTATTTTTATGGAAATAGACAGAATTTTTTCCCATATTTTTTACTGTATACACACCTTTATTGGATAGATGCCCTTTTTCCATTTCTGCTGTGTAAAAAATAATAAAATAAAACAAAATAAAACTTAATCCAACAATGCTTAACGCTGCTTGTCTACTGGAGGAATGTTACACCGCTAACCATTTACCATGAAAGCCACGTTACTGTTAAACCAGCTGATGGGAAACAGATCAATACCTGTTCTCTAAGCAGCTGTAGTTCTATGGTTCACTGCCTCAAATCAAACCTCAATTTATTTTTTACGGGTGGGCCATGGGACAGTCCTGCCAATCATTTAAAATGTGTGGAACTGATATGTGCATTTATCCTTGGGTTTCACAGATTCACACCTTTAGCTGACAGAGGCTGTGTTTCTACTTCTGCTCTGGAAAATAAAATAAAGAATAATTTACAAATAAAAAAAAAAAAAAACATACAAATAAAATAGAATTATATTGAAAATTAAAATAAAAATAAAATCAAGAATAAAATGTATAATAAAAAAGTTCGGAAAAAATTATACAAACAAAATTTTAAACATTTGAAATAAATGGTATACAAATAAAAATAAATTAATTTCAAAATAATAAAAAATAAAATAAAAATGTTCTCGATTTATTGTTCTTTTTTTTTTTTTTTTCAGTGTCAAGTGTCGGCTTTAGTCTGAAAAGAACAAATCAAAGGTTGCTGAAGTGTCACATCCATCAGTCCTACAGCCGTTTTGGACCAAACACTGCACCTTCAATCACGATAAATGACCACGCTGTCTGACATCTTATACCATCCGGTGTATGAGACTGAGACTCAACCTGCACTGTGCGCTATTGATTTCTTTGTGCTGAATGTCATGACGTGATGAATGGACATGAAATGTTACACATACAGAGACGATTTAGACACATTTCTCCTATCAACAGTGATGAGACTCTAATGCACCGCTTTTATCCCTCTGTCTCTGTCACGTATTTCAGCTCAAGATTTACTCTTTTGCACCACCTTAAAGTTTAAAACCATAATTTTTCAAATGTGCTATTAATTTCTTAAAGTGTCAAACTTTTTAATAAGGAATAAATTACTGAGTGCATCTTTAAGCAAGTATTCTCCTATGAATATTGATTTTTTAAATCCCCTGAGACTTAACCTAGATTAAACCACAAAGATCATTAATCATTCAACGTACCTTTCAGAACGGCTCATGCAAGCTTAATTTAGACATACGTGAACTATATGCACATTAATTTCAATGACAGACAAATGGAAAGTAAAACAGCGAGTGGAAGAATGTGCACGTGTTTTAGAGAGAAACCGACAAATAGATGAATCCAGAGCTGTTTCTGTGTTAAACACTTTCATTTTCTGTCATCAAAAAGCATTATGAGTCTAATTTACAACCTTTGTAATACAATGCCTACTACTGCTTTTGTACACATGCTAGAGACAAGATTAGGTTGCGATTCAAACCGCACAAGTGCATGGAAACTGACTGATCCTGAAAGGATAAAAGGATCAATAATACAGCACATTTTCTAAATATTAAATATATTATACAAATAAAATAAATAAAAAAAAAAACTAATAAAAACAGATATATTATAAAAAAAAAAAAAAAAAATATATATATATATATATATATATATATATATATATATATATATATATATATATATAAATAAAATAAAATTGACAATAAATATCATACACATAAAATTAAAAAAATATTTTAAAATAAATTTTACAAATTCTATAATAAAATAATAAAATAAAAAAACTGTCTGTTCCTGAACAAATGTGTGTGACTGTGTAGGATGAATAATGGCAGATATTATATATTATACCAATAAAAAATAAAATCAAAGAAATAAAATTTAATTAAATAGAAACTACTTAAAAATAAAAAATAATGTACACGTGAAATAAAATTAAAAATAAATATCATACAAATGAAATAAAATAATATTTTAAAATAAAATAAAAAATATGAAGTATGAGTAAATAAAATAAAATATAAACTAAACTAAACTAAAATAAAATAAAATAAAATAATAAAACCTGACTGTTCCTGAACACACGTGTCCCTGTGTAAGGAAGAATAATACAGCAAATTTTCCA
Organism: Cirrhinus mrigala; assembly: GCA_036247105.1. Lineage (NCBI taxonomy): Eukaryota > Metazoa > Chordata > Actinopteri > Cypriniformes > Cyprinidae > Cirrhinus > Cirrhinus mrigala. The sequence continues at coordinate 34,195,080 of CM070021.1, forward strand.
AATATTATATATATATTGTACACAAACAAAAAAAAAGAAACTAACTAAAAATCTTATCCACATAAAATAACATTAAAAATAAATATTATACAAATAAAATAAAAAAATATTTAAAATAAAAAATTATGAAAAAAAAAATTAAATAAAATAATGAAATAAAATAAACTGACTGTTCTTGAAAACAAATGAGTGATTGTCTAAGGATGAACTAAAATAAACTAAACTAAAATAATAAACTAAACTAAACTAAACTAACATTTTTAAAAAACAGACTGTTCCTGAACATACGTGTGCCTGTGTAAGTATGAATAATACAGCTAATTTTCCAAATATTATATTGAAACTAATTTAAAAATACAATAAAATAAAATAAAATAAATTTGGGTTTGTGAGTGCAGTCACAGCAATCGCTGCAAACTGACTGTCCATGAAAACACATGTGTGCCTGTGTAAGGGTGAATAATACAGCAGGTTTTTCACTGCAGGATGCTGGAGGGTTCATAGGTTAGCGGATACGCTGAGGTAGGAATTTACACGTGTAATCCGTGTGCTGTTTTGATGTCTTGCGTGGATTACGTGAATAAACGCCGCATGCTGCTCTTACGGATTACAAGTCGCTGGAAGCCTTTATTCACACAGGAAGTAAACAGCCATAACAATCCCTCCCACTAGAGTAAACTTCACTATACTGTATTATTTACCAGCGAGTATGTTTTCTCCTCTGTATTCAAACACCCTGTTTGCTCTGCTTTAGACAGGAACTCATTCAGCAGCAGCAACACTGAACTAAAACACTGTGTGTCCAATCTATCTATCATCTATCCATCCATTCAATGATGAAATATTTTATTTATCCTATATAAAACATTTGAAGTAGTAATTCTGCATGTTTGTGTAAGCTGTTCTACCATGTATGAGAGCTGTGTGCATTTGAAGTCCTCAAGGCCAAGCTGACTGACTATTCAGGCCTCATGGTCTACGTGACTGCGCTTATGAATAGCGAATACAGAAGGGAGTACAGGAGATGGGAGATGCTACAGGATGAGATAGTACAGGAATAGATAATGGGCGTAAAACTCATTAAAATCCTGACAGCTCCTTAAAATCCTAAAATGTTTTTGCCTCTGCAACCTTGAGCACCCGGACAGTGGTAGATAAGAAAAGTTAACTTTTCTTATCTACCACTAGACTAGCGGGTGGTTTTCAACAATGAAAGCAAGTGTTATGAAAACTAACTAACAAAACGTAGAAAGAATGATGTATAAAAGTACAGCTGTACGCTCACTGGACAGTGACTGATAATGAAATTTTACAAAGATGCGGGTCTGGACAGAGACACATTCAGATGTTCTGTTTGCGTCTCGGCTTTGTCTTCTTGCAATGAAGTCTAATTTTGACCTCTGGAACTCAGCTGGAAATCTATCTATCTACAAACCCACCCATCCATTTATGGTTCCTCCGTTCATACATCCATCTATCTATTTATCCATCCATCCACCTACCATCTATCCATCATTCTATCATCTATCCATCCACCCATCCATTTATCCTTCCTTCCATCCATCCATCCATCCATCTATCATTCTATCATCTATCCATCCACCCATTCATTTATCCTTCCTTCCTTCCATCATCCATCTATCCATCATTCTATCATCTATCATCCACCATTTCTTTCCTTCCATCCATCCATCATCCATCTATCCATCATTCTATCATCTATCCATCCATTTATCCTTCCTTCCATCTATCCATCCATCCATCAATCATTCTATCATCTATCATCCACCATTTCTTTCCTTCCATCCATTCATCTATCTATCCATCCATCATCCATCTATCCATCATTCTATCATCTATCCATCCACCCATCCATTTATCCTTCCTTCCATCTATCCATCCATCCATCAATCAATCTATCATCTATCATCCACCCATCCATTTATCTTTCCTTCCATCCATCCATCTATCCATCCATCAGCCATCTATCCATCTATCTATCCATCCATCCCCTATCCATTCATTCTATCATCTATCCATCCATCAGCCATCTATCCATCTATCACCTATCCATTCATTCTATCTATCTATCCATCCCCTATCCATTCATTCTATCATCTATCCATACATCACCTATCCATTCCTTCTATCATCTATCCATCCATCCATCTATCTATCCATCCATCCATCCATCCATCACCTATCCATTCATTCTATCATCTATTCATCCATTGTCCATCTATCCATCCATCCATCATTCATCTATCTATCTATCCATTCACCCATCCATCAACTTTCTAGCCGTCCTTGCATTCATACATCCATGTAGGTATCTATCTATCCATCCATCCATCCATCCATCCACATATATCCATTTTTCTTTTTTTGTAAGATCTATCTATCTATCTATCTATCTATCATCCATCTATCTATACATCCATCCATCTATCCATCCGTCCATCTATCCATCATTCTACCATTTATCCATCCATCTATCTGAATCTAAAAGCTGAATTTAAAATGCAGATATGAAGCTAACATGTTCTCTCTCAGTCTCTTTCAGTGATGCATGGGGGTTTTGACACTTTAGTGTAAATCAGCCTGTGGCACCTCATCAATTACACCTTTTAATTGGTCCCTGTGAAATCCGTCTGCCTGCGGTCGCTACCCACTGATGGGCTGTAAATCAATACCAAGACAGTCAAACATCATCAGGCTCGTGTCCTCGGTCAGAACGATCTCCTGCAGGATCCGAGCGAACAACAGCTTCATGACCATTGATGTTTGTCATTGATCCTCGTCCCTTTGTGTGATCACGTATCTGATACAGTATTTGTGTCACTGATTGAAATCAGCCCTCCTGGCGGCTCTCCAGCAGGTCAATAGTGTGAATGCAAGCGCTCTGGAAATCACTGGCTGTGTATATTGTGCATGATGTAAGTATTTTGCTCCGAAACTGGCAGTGTTTTCTTGTAAGCATCTGTGCTTCTGTTCTCAACAATGCCAGTATGAATCTCCATCTGTGAACTGAACATATTTCAGGCCTATAGGCATTGTATGCTCGCTTATCATTAAACAAACCAACAGTCAAACTTTACACAGTAATATTTAATGTCTCAATTAGTTCTCCCATAGAAAATCTCCTACTTCACGGATGTTTCTCTAGAGGAAAAAGAAAACCTTAGTATTCTCATGTGTCCATAGATTTTCAGAAGACGTCTTAATAATGTCTCAATCTGTGCTCCAAAGATTTCAATATGAACCAAATATCCAAATGATCTGAGCTGCTATCAACTTTCATATTCCATATTTTATTTAATATATTAAGAAAAATTACAAACAAGATCTCTTTAACATCAATTAGTTCTCCTAAACAGCAATACGATAAAATGTAGAACAAATGGAAAGGCTCCTACGTCTCAGATTTTTCTGTTGTGAAAATAAACCATCCATCCAAAAGTAATCTTACATGTGTCCTCTAGATTATCAGAAGATGTCTCAACAATGTCTCAAACTGAGCTCAGGAAATCTGCTATCAAAAGTCTCTAAAATAACCCCAACGTTTCTCAAAAAAATCCTTATCCAGATTAATATTCAATGCATTTTAGGAAAGACGTGTGAAAGAAAATGGATATTTCAAGGAAGCATATCTGTTAAGTGTCCCGAGAAAAAATTGAGCAACCCTTGAGCAATAAAATGTTTTTTGAAATGGAAGACAAATGAAAAATCTTCTACATTTCAGATTTTTCTCGTGAGAAAATCAACACAGTGATCGTACATGTCTTCTAGACTTTCAGAAGACATCTCAACAGCTTCTCAAACTGTGCTCCAATGTCTGCTATCAAAAATCTGAGATCTCATTATGAGCTCAAACATTTCTCAAATATGTTACAAAAATATCTGATATACTTTTGACATTAATACATTTAATGCATTTTAGAAAAGACACGAAACAAATTTGATATTTCAAGGAAGCATCTGTTAAGTCTGCTGAGATATAAATAAACAACTTCTGAGCAATAAAAATGTTTCTCTGGGTATGATCACTGATTCATCACTAAACAAACTCAGTTTCAAACTTAACATACAAAAGAAAAATGTCAATCTACATCACTTTAATATCTCCAGAAGTTCTCCTAAACATCAATAAAATAACATGGAGAATAAATGGAAACTTCTCCTTCTCAGATTTTTCTGTTGAGAAAATCAACCCCAGAATTTTACACATGTCCTCTAGATTATCAGAAAACGTTTTAACAATGTCATTTCATACCAAAGTCTGGATCAAATTCTTAATATAAATGCAAACATTTATCTGAAATCATCTGAACTGCAATCCACATTAATATTCCATATATTTTATGGAAGACATGTGAGACAAAGTTGATACCTCAAAGAAGCATATCTGGGATGTCAGCTGAGATATAAAAATGCAACCTCTAAGCAACAATAATGTCACAAACAATCTTTCATTTTCTCTAGATTTTCAGATGCTTAACAATGTCTCAAACTGTGCTCCAAAGATATCAAAAATCTCAATATGATAATTTCCCCCAAAAATTTAAATTCTATTTAAAGCTACAGCAATTAAAAATCAACACAAATTATTTTGAGATAAAGTTGATACTTTAGGGAAGCATATCTGGAAAGTCTTTCAAGATATAAATGAGCATTGTGACTAAACAAGCTTTACTAATTGCAAACTTTACCAACACAAAACAATCTTTTTAACATCTCAATTAATTCCTACATCACCGGAGAACCCTTAAGATTTTTAGAAGACATCTCAATGTCTTAAACTGTGCTCCAAAGCTTTCAAATGTCTGAGATCTCGATATGAACTCAGTCATTTCTCCAAAAAAAACATAAGACAAAGCTGACATTTCAGGTAAGTATATCTGGGAAGTCATACGAGATATGAAAGAGCAACCTCTGAGCATTAAAAACCTTCCTCTGGGCATTGCATGGTCACTGATTCGTCACTAAACAAGCCAAATTTAAAAGCACATGACAAACAGAGCCTAAGGGCAACAGCCTGAGCGTCATGAAGAGTTTTAGCGCAGTAGCGTGTATTGGAGGCCCCTCCTGCATGAGGACCGCTCGAACAGGGAGCCCGTTGTTTCAGGGAAACTCTTCTGCAGTGATGCATTCACATGCTAATAAACTGGAACAAAGCACACAAGCCGTGTCTGGCTCCAGAGCCTTCACTAGGACGACCATCGCTAGGAAACCGGCTCTAGAACAGAATGCCTGGCATGGTTGAGGGTACGAGGAGAATGCCACAGGATTTACAGCGGCCAGTTTCAGGACAACATTAAGTGATAAGCCACTTGAGGCTGTTTACCATGGTAAAATCACTGTAATGGTGGCTTACTGTTTCATAAACTAATCTAGAAAGTAAATATGTGATAAAATGGACAATTCAAGCTTGAAGAAAACAATTTTTCACCACATCAGCTGATGCTCGTCTAATGGAAGCGCACCTGAGACCAAATCAGTGATGTGAGACAATTAAAGGAATGGACAGAGACAGAGAAACGGACAGGAAACAGTGGGAAATAGGATGAGCTATGTTACATCACTTCCTGTAGCCCAAGTACGCACTTTCTGGTGCTGTTTTTTTAATGCAACACGATTTAATGTGATCACTTTAACATTTAATGCAGAGGCAGTGAATAAATATTAAATGAAAATGAACTTAATTCAGATAAAATTGAATATTCTGAGAAAAAGCAAACTGGATAAAGTGAAATAATGAATAATGAATCAACTCGACTGTAAAAAGAAGATTAAGCTCACCAACACTCAAAGAAAATATGGGATTTTTTTTTTTACTGTTCAGCAGGTGAAAATGATGCATTGACCACTTAATAAAGTAAAAGCACAAGAAACATTTAAATCAGCAGAGCAAAAAAACAACATTATCTCAGATTTCTGCTTTCACAAGTACACCGAAAGATCAAATCCACTTCTGCACATCACGCAGCAGCACCAGACGTCCATATCAGGTGCAACGCTGCGATTTAATATTAGCTTATCTGCAAACAGCGCTCGATCTCGCTCTCTTTCTCTGTACACTACGCACACAGACTATCAAAGAACTCAGTCTTATGCTAATGTGTAATTAATTCCTGCAGCAGTATTTAAATCAGGATTAATTATAATTGAGCTCATTTTCATCGAGTGAGGCCGTGTAATCATTTGAAGGGGAGTCGGGCTTTTATCACACTTTTCTCCGAGTCGTATTTAGAATCCGTAATATCAGGTTTCACGCTCCGGTCGTGTGCTGTAAAGTCTTGAAGTCAGAGCTCAGGGAACGGCGGCTTTTTGTATGTAATTGTTTAACCAGCGTGTTTGAGAGACTCGCTCATTAACGGACTAATACATGCATGGTCGCTGCATCTCAGAGAGACGCTTTCTTGCTTACAAATTAAAAAGAAAGTGAAGAGAAACTGGTGAGTTGAGCACGCTGTAAAAAAATGGAGGAAATATCTAGCTATTTCTGGACGGATGTGAGCTGGGAATAGATCGAGACGGGTTACGGGGACAAAAATACATCCATCACTGTCCGTTTTTACCGTAGAGGGAAACACACGTGCTGGAGTAAAGAAGGCGACTTTGTGACAGCGAGAATCGCAATAAAGTCCAGTGAAACAAACAGAAAAATCAGTGCGATGTCGCCTCCTCTGAGATCTGCTGCACTTCTGTCTGTGTTAGATCTGCCTCTAAACGCTGATGGGTTGGGTTTCAGTCTGTTGAGAATGAAAGCAGTTTGTCACTGATGTTTAGTCTGATGTGGCCGCTGAGAAAACAGCATTAATTATATATGATGGGCAGTCTGAGGAAGACAGATGAAGATAGAGAGTTGTCATTAACAGCGTCATACAGCTTTAGTAAGAAAGCAGTGGTAAAGGATGTACGACAAGAACAAAAACACTGATAGAGATTTACACAATTTAGAATCAGGTAGGTATATTAAAATATAGCTATTTATATGATTTATTACATATATACACACTACCGTTCAAAAGTTTGCATGCATAAAAGCATTAAAGTGATTAAAAGTGACAGTGAAGACATTTATAATGTTATAAAAAACAATATATAAATAATAATGCTGTTCTTTTGAACTTTCTATTCATCAAAAAATCCTGAAAAAGCAAAGCAACAAAACTGTTTTCAACATTAATAATTAGAAATAAGAAATGTTGCTTTAGCAGCAAATCAGCATATTAGAATGATTTCTGAAAGATCATGTGACATTGAAGACTGGAGTAATGATGCTGAAAATTCAGCTTTTATCACAGGAATAAATTACATTTTAAAACATTCACATAGAAAACAGCTATTTTGATTTATAATAATATTTCACAATATTACTGATTTTTCAGTATTTTTGGTCAAATAAATGCAGCCTTGGTGAGCATAAAACACTTTTTTAACATTAAAAGATCTTACGACCACAAACTTTTGAACACTTACAGTATGTACATAATCAGATGTAGTGATTAGTTTATTGTATAAACAAATAAAAGTCAAATTAATAAAGACAATGGGAAGATATAAAGACAGACAAATAAAGACAGAGAGACAGCAAACGCAGTAGATCAATGTGAGTGCTGTCTGACTGATACATCAAATCCAAAAATGATCCATAATCTATAAATCTATAAAATCACTGCCCACTAATCTGCTCAGCTGAGCCTGTTTTAGTGGAAGATTTGGCCCAAATACACAGAGGAGCACTACACTGTTCGACAAACTATCATCCTTATTTTACACACATACACACACGTGTCCACTAAAGCCTCTCCAATAGCCTGAATCTACTTAAAAAAGCCTTTCTGTGTAGGATCACACTAATGGGTCACACAGAGATCAGTGACACTAATATCTGCTCTGTGTGTGTGTGTGTGTGTGTCATTAGTCCTTTCATTATCTCCTTAATGATCTCGGCTCTTGCGGTCAATTTCGGTTCAATTGTAGGGCTGGAATGTCAACGTGACAAAGAGGTGTTGTGAGTTTGATTGCAAACGGCCCTCGCGAGGCAATACACGTTAACGTGTGCATTTCAGAGGCAGAAACAGGAGAGAATTATCTGGTAAAACGGTTGGTTTGAGACGCTTCACATCCTACAGATGGGTTCCCCGAGCATATGAAGACAAATGACCTAGAGCAAACCGCCTTTTTGTGTGCTTTCACTGTGTTTAAAGCTCTATTCACAGTCAATGTGTCTAATGCGCTTTAAAAACGTATACTGTTAGTTGGTCAGACTTGTTTTCCAGTGAATCTTTCTGCAGATTACATATAAATTACCGTCTTTATGAGTAAGTCATTGAATCATTCATTCAAATGATTCACTAAAAAAAATGATGATTTACTCAGGAACAAGACTGTGCCTGCGTGTCTGTTTATGAATGAATCATTAAATCACTCACTCACATTATTTGTTCTAAGACACTGATTCATTTAGCAAGTAAACAAGTAACTGTGAGTGAGTGAGTTAATTAACCATTCATCCACCAGATACATTTGAACACACTGATTAAATCAGGAATGAATCATTATGAGTCAATGAATGAAGCATTCATTCAGTTCATTTGAATGCAACATGTGACTGTCCTTATGAGTGAGTCAGTGAATCATTCATTCAATTGATTTGTTCAAACACACTGATTCATTCAGGATAGCAAAACGTGGCTATCATTACGAATGAGTCAATGAATTAATCATTCATTCAGTTGATTTGAATGCAACAAGTGACTGTCCTTTTGAGTGAGTCAGTGAATCATTCATTCAACTGGTTTGTTCAAAAACATCAATTCATTCAAGATTGCAACAAGTGGCTATCATTACAATTGAATCAGTGAATCATTCATTCAACTGATTTATTTAAAAAACTGATTCATCCAGGATTGCAACAAGTGACTATCATTGCGAGTGGGTCAGTGAATCATTCGTCCAACTGATTTGTTCAAACACACTGATTCATTCAGAAACTAAACAAGTGACTGTCATTACAAGTGAATAAATGATTCATTCATTCAATTGATTTGTTCAAACACACTACTTCAATCAGAAACTAAACAAGTGACTATTATTATGAGTGATTCAATGAATCATTGAATCATCCATTTTGTTCAAACATACTAATCAATTCATGAATGCAACAAGTGACTGTCTTTATAAGTGAGTCGGTGAATCATTCAGTCAGCGAATCAATTTGTTCAAATACACTGGTTCATTCAGAAACAAACCAAGTGACTATAATTATGAGCAATTCAATTAATCATTCATTCAACTGATTTGTTTGAACAAACTAATTTATTCATGAATGTAACAAGTGACTGTCATCACGAGTGAGTCAGTGAATCATTCATTCCACCGATTTGTTCAAACACATCGATTCATTCAGGGATGCAACAAGTCACTATCGTTGTAAGTGATTCATTAAATCATTCATTGAACTGATTTGTTCAAACACACTAGCTAATTCAGAAAAACAAGTGGCAATCATTAAGCGTGAGTCAATTAATCACTCACTAAAATGATTTTTTGTAAGACACTGATTAATTCCAGACTGTCATTATGAGCAAGTGAATGATTCATTCATTCATTCATTGTTTCAACCAATTCATACATTTATATGGATAGTAAAAATTGAGTCTGTTTAACCCTCTAAGCGCCAAAGTTGCAAAATTGCAACAAGACGTCATACTCATTAAAACAGACTGTAGTTTCTAGTATGGTGTAATATCTCATTTGTATTCCCTACCACTAGATGGCAGACATGTAGTACTTTGATTCTAGACCAAAATTACGTCATGTTCCTATTCAAATTATTTGAGGAAATAGCAAAGCAAGTGAGCTATTGTATCTCTGATGCGGAAGCAGTTCAGTTCATAGTGTGCGAGTGAATTGTGAGATTTGTGAGAGAAAATCGCCAAATGAAAAGTAAAAAGTTGTACTGTAAGGATGTGTTGCACATGTTATTCGCCGATTCTGACTCTGAAGGGGAATTATTTGCCTTTTGGAAATGACGATCGGTCATCTAATGATCGCGCATCTCCCGGTACATCTTTACAGCGCAATGGTGCTGCCGTCAAAGCGAAAGTGTTCATGAAGCACAAAAAAAGCAATCATTTCGACCCTTTGTCCAACGGGGAAGGGGGTGGCAGGGGTGAACGTGGGGCTGAAAGTAGCACTAGCTCTCTGGATTCAGCGGCGCTGGATCCAGTGTCCCACAGAGGTGGGAGTGGCCGCGCTGTGCGTGCGAGAGCCGGGAGACGTGGTAGAGGCAGCGGGGTGATCCGGATCATGCGTTTTACTACTGTATATTATAGTAATATAGTAATAATGTAGTACTTTCTCCTGTTTTATTGTTGGTTTTCTCTTTTCTGATCACTTGGAATGAGGATAAACAGACAAAAAAAAAAAAAAAAAAAGACAAAAAAGACAAAAAAAAAAAAAAAACCCACATGCAAATAAGTTCAAATGGTTTCCGCTTTTCTGATCATTTGGAAAGAGGATAAAAAAGACCAAAAACATGCAAATAACTTCAAACATCTATTCAATATCTATTATTTCCTGAATATTACTGATGACCTGATCAAAAAGTAGCCTACTGTTCACATACGTTTTACTACTAGTATAGTAATATAGTAATAATTTTGTGCTTTCTCCTGTGTTATTGTTGGTTTCCTCTTTTCTGATAATTTGGAATGAGGATAAAAAGTCCAAAAAAAAAAACAAAAAAAAAACATGCAAATAAGTTCAAACATCAATTCAATATCTACTATTTCCTAAATATTGTGAAATTCAAGATGGCCACCCCTCGTGACGTCATAATATGCAAATTAGATTAGTATATTTACACCCCACATAAACTTTTGGTCATGTCCAACATTTTTCCAATTTACAGTAGACCTCTATTTATAAGCCCTTTCAAGCCACAAGCTTTTGAAATCTTAATGTCAAAATTCAGCATTTTTCAAAAAAAAAAACCTGGCGCCTAAAGGGTTAAATGTTGCTTGTTTTTGGTGCAAGAAATCTAATATAATAAGTAGGCCGGACCTCAGGGGAAAAAAATAAAGAGCTTCAAATGTCTACATTACGGCTCTTTAAAATATCCTTCCATTGGTAATGATGCATACAGTCATACTGGTGGCCATAAGTAAAATCACTCTGGCTTTTCTTTTTTCTTTCGAGCTGAAATGAATTTCAGATATTCTATCATGCAGACATAAAGCCTCAGCTGCAATCTCTAAACGTCTTCAGTAAGAAATGAGCCATCCGGTTCCTGCAGCCCCTTCATCCGCTCTTCCTGTGTCAGAATGAACAGATTGAAGAGGGAGCGACAGATCTGACAGGACAGATGATCTTCTGCTGTTCAAGAATTCCATATGGTGGAGAGAAACAAGAGGTATGAATCTGTCTCTGCGTAAATCAAGAGGTTATTCAGATAGAAAGCTCCAACCTGCAGTGCTGGCAGATGTTTGGAGATGTTCTGACTCCACACGAACGCACAAACAAGTGGAGACAGTCATATTGTACAGTAGAAATCAGTGTTTTTATATACAATTATTTTTGTTAATATTTTTATATTTTGTTTTTATTTTATTTTTAGTTTTTTTAATTACATTTTTTATTGAAATTTATTTAAATTTAAATGTTTTGTAAACATGCATATAATTTTTAAGTTCAAAATTTTTTTTGTTTTAGTTTATTTACTTTTAGTTATTTTAAAAAGTGATTCAAACTGTTTCTCAACTGTGCCAAGACAATCAAAACTCAGAGATCTTAATATGAACTCAAACATTTCTCATCCAAGAAATACCTGAGACAAAACACAAATCCTGAGCTGTAAAAGCGCAACACTTTCCTTTGAGTAGACATGACTCCTACACACACCAGAAGAAAAGAGCATTCTTCTCCAAAGCAACAACAATACAAATGAACAGACGTGCGTCCACCTGCACTAACGATCTATTTAAATCAGTAATGTCTATTGATTAGACTGTAACACAGTTTTTATGTTAACTGCCCACAGCAAGCGCTCTCTGTGGCCAGATATTGATTCCCTGTGATAGAGAGAGAAGGTGTAAATACTACAGCAAGACAAGATGGGAAGAAAATGAGTCTGTTCTTTGCTCAAGAGTAGCCATACATCAGCTGTTATTTTAAAGCGCACAGAAACACATACAACAGACACACAATAGTGATTCATCAAAACCTATTTGAGAAGATCGAAATTAAGAATATGCAAGATAAACACATTCAAAACACACTAACTGGGAATTTTTCCTTCTAAAAATCTATTGGAATCAACAGCTGAAATGGTTTCAAAAACTCTAGAATAGAACTACATGTTTAGATAGCAGTGCTATTTTGAAACAACAATGTATGCAATGTAACAAATGTAACAAACTATGTTTTAAACTACTTTACAGTTCAAATAATGCAATATTTGACAATAACAGGAAGTTTTATTAAATAAGGAACCTCGCATTTCAGCCTAATAAATAATTATAAATGTTATAAATATGGTAAAAATATGTGTTAGGCAATGTTATTTCAAATCATACAACTTTTGACAAACCCCCCCCCAAAAAAAAAGTTATATATACACAGTAATTGATCTGAACAAAAATGCCAGACTTGCAAATTTACAAAATGCCAATTAACAAATCCCTAGCATTTCAGAGATATTTGCACGGGGAAAAAAATCATTCTTATTTTGTTTAGAATATGTACAAATCTAGTTAACATCAGTATTTCCACATAGAATATTTTCATACTTTTCAATTAAATCTTAAACAGAATTAAATATCCTGTTAACAGATCCTTAATCTGGCAACTACCTACAATTTTGCTTGCACATCTTGTTGAGAACATGTGAAAACCTAGTTGTCTTTTATGCTAAAGTCTCTAAAAGAAAAAAACAGTCATCTTTTGCTCCTGCAGAGAGGCAATATCCAATATAACAAAACCACAGGAAAAAATTGGACATTAATGATGGTTGCAAGAGAAAATGAGAAACTGAGAGAATGAGACAGAGAGGACCTTCTTTGTTGTGAATTACTGGACTAGTGCTGCCAGTATTACATACTTACACACACACACACCTCTGACCTATTGATTTATATCAGCCTCTGCAATCATACCCACAGAATCGCTCATGACACCCGCTATACAAACAATATCTGGAGTCTGTGTGTGTGTTTTCTATAAAGATGAATATTTCATTTAAAATATCAGTATTTGCACAGAATATTTTCACTAGTTTAAATCAAATCTAAAATATAATTAAATACAGCATAAACAGATCTTAAAGCTTAGTTTTTAATTTTTGCGCCACTATCATTATCTAATGGAATTACAAAAATTCTAACAGTTTTCAAACAGGTTTCCCGATCTGCTCACCAGTTGGACAAAGACGTAGTTGGGTCAATGCTGCTGCTCAAACGCTTCTAGAAGGACTTAGTCTACAAATGTATTATTATTTATCTCTGCATATTAAGCTGAAAAATTGCACACGGTCATGTTTCGAATATTTAAATAAAGCTTCCATCGGCTAGCATGCCTAATCCTCTGGAATTACAAAAAATCTTTTGAATTTCATAAGATGAGTGACGTCACAGACAGATGTCAAGAAAAGACGTCTTGGACATTTGTCTCTAAGAACAAACACTGCTTTACTATTGTCAGATATATTTTTTATAGACTGAAGGACATTCTTTATAGGAATTGAAGGTTACATGAAGAACCTTTTCCTCACACCAAATGGGTTCTTCAGATTATTAAAATGTTCTTCCCACTAAGAAAATAAAAAAGATTCTTTCTTGTTCACTAAACGTTTCTTTTGGGAACCCAAAATGGTTCTTCTACAGCATCACTGCAAAAAAAACCTTCTGAAACCTTTATTTTTAAGCGAGTAAAAGCGCTTTCCCCAGGACAGACAATACTTTGACTTGAAATAGACTCAAATCTCTGTCGACTTGAACAATTTAGTCTGAGACCAGGTTGTATACCTGGAGGACCAGCTCTTGGAGAGAGATAAAAGTACAAAGGAAGAAGACGAAGAAAAAGAATAAAGCAGTTTCCTCCTCCGGAATCACTGAATATCTGCTGCTTTGAACAGCACAGTGAGCCTCTGATCGGCCCAGTTCCTGAAAGAACATTCTTCTTTAAAAGACGCTATTGAATAGAGAAGTGTTTTAGAGAGGATATCATCTCCAGAGAGAGCTACTCCACTTAAAAGTTAGTTCATTTAGAGCCATTTCGTTGTGAAACTCAACTCTAGACAGAGTAAGGCTGTGCCACTACTATTATTAATAACTTTATTGTCCAAAAATGGGTACAGCTTTCATTTAAGGGTCAAACTGACCTACATTGGTACTTCCGCTGCCTTTTTTTTTAAACCCTTGTGAGGGTAAAATGAGTCTCACGTAGTGTTTGACAAGTTACAATAATAGTTTTCTGTTTTTTATCTGACTGTTTAGTGTTTTCAGAGTGTTCATTTTTGGCAAATTGCACTGAAACCAATGCAGGTCAATGGGAGCATCAATACAAAAGTACAAAATTCGTACAGCCTTTCAAAAACACATCTATCTGTCGAAACTTTGCATGCACATTCATGACCCTAAATGAGAAATATGCACCAAATCTCAAGAAGAAATAATCAGTTGAACCTATATTTAAAGCAATATTTCAAATAATCGAGTGTGGGTCAAACTGACTCCAACACAACAGGAGGGTTAAAAACTGATAGTTATATCTCATCATTTTGCTGTCTTAATGTTTTTAGTAATGTTTTTCTCCCGGCTGTCTTTTTTGGGTCACGACCCACCAGTTGAGAAGAAGCAGTAATCTAGCCAGCCGTGTTTTAGCAGGAATCTGGGGAGATGTGTTGTGGTTAGACCTCTAGCCCGCTTCTGACCTCATGTCTACTGAAGGTGACTCTCCATCTCGCTCAAAAATCTCATATCATTTATTCATTCCTCGTCCCTAAACCCAAGGATGGCAGTAGTCCTATCCCGTCTCTTTCTCTCTTAGGCACTTTGCTAGCAGTCCCAATGGTCGTTTAATTTTTGAGTGGATATTTTTAGCTGAAGATAATCGAGGTGGAAACTTCCATCTGTCCTCTGCACATTCCAGCTGCTCCGCTTTTCAGCGGGAAAAAGGAAATCAAGGGAAAAAGTACTCATGTTGGCATCAGCATTATCATTTTGACCCTCACTTCTTTAAACACAGAAGTGGAAGGGGCAAATTCACAAAATTATTTTTTTAAACACGTGACTATACTTGCAGTTTTATTTAGCGCTAAAAAGTGATTAAAGAAAGAAACCACAGGATTATGTTGACGAGATCATTGCATATTTAACAAGACATGCTTGAATGAGTGTTGTTATTGTTTACTAGAACTAAAACGAATTAAAAAAAAACAAATAAAATAAAGTATTTGATTACAAAATTAAACTTAAAAATCTTTCTAAAAAAAAAGTTGAAGTACTAAAATTGCAAAAATGTAAATTCAAAATAAATTAACTCAAATATAAATAATAGTAAAAGTAATTATAATACATTTTTAGAAGTTAAAAATTTTTAATAATAAAAATGAAAATTGCACATAAGAAAATTACTAAGACCTAAACTAAAATTAGAATTGAAAATGCACATATTAAGCTTTATCCACCATATACATATAAAGTATTTGATCCAAAGTACAGCAAAAACAGTAAAAATGTTGAAATCTTTTTACTATTTAAAATAACTGTTTTCTATTTGAATATATTTTAAAAATCAATTAATTCCTGTGATTTCAAAGCTGAATTTTTAGCATCATTACTCCAGTCACATGATCCTTCAGAAATCATTTTAATATTCTGATTTGCTGCTCAACAAAACATTTATTATTATTATTATTATGTTGAAAACAGTAGATTATTTTCAGGTTTCTTTGATGAATAGAAAGTTCAGAAGAACAGCATTTATCTGAAACAGAAATCTTTTGTAACATTATAAATGTCTTAATCATCACTTTTGATCAATTTAAAGCAATTTAAAGAGGGCCATGTTTTTGCTATATTTCATAAATCTTTGACTGGTAGTGTAAATTTACAAAATAATTTATACATGACTTTTCCAGGACTGGAAAATTGCAATTAAATATATTAAATATTAAATAAAGAACAAAAAAAAACACTGGCAGATTTTATAAAACCAGATATTAAATTCAAATCAAATCAGACAAAATTATTGCAAAAAAAAAAAAAAAAAAATATCACCCTGATTCAACTTTGTTCCTATCCTTGAGAAAACGATCTGCAAACTTTATATAAGAAATCCATTTTTATGTTAATTCGGTTTGGTTTGATTTTCAAACGAAGCTGCATTCATCGCAGGGTCAAAAAGTGCAGCACCGCTTCGGATGAACTTTAATTGGCAGAATTGATCTGTTCGCTGGTGTGGTTCCTGAACCCTGAGGCAGAGCGATACAATGATTAGAACTCAAGCGCAGAGAAACCTCCATCACTCTCTCTCTCCTTCAAAACACTGTTACAAATCATTCATTTTAGCTCAGCCTCTGATGACTTGGTCAGTGGCAGTACACGACTCCGTCTCCATCGATCTATCTACTTTTCTTTTTAAAGTTCAGACTAACATGCCCATTTTTCCTCACATGCCCTCGAGGTGCCTCTGCGTGGCCCTTCGTGCTGCCTGGCCATCTCCTAATGGCAGAAAATGCAAAATTAATGACCGAAGATCCGGCGATCATGTGCAGGGACATGTCTCTAAACTGACAGTGACAGCGGCGCAGGAAATGCAGCGGACTCTGGAAGACGCCCCAGTTTCCGACAACAACATCCATAACGCCGTGCACAGGCCTCTGTGGGACAAAAACACAGGGTTTCAACCACTGCTCTGGCTCTCATGACACTTTACAACCACATTTAAAGGGAATCTCACTCAGTGAGCCGCTCCTAAACAGAACAAAACACCTGGAGATGCTCTGTTAATGGATCATGCACTGGAGATGACAACATTGCATATTTGTTCAGTGAAGTCCCTACAAGGACGTACCAGCAAATGCTATCACAAACATGCATGTATTAATGAGACATGTCTGAATAGACGTACACATCCAGGGCTGTTATCTCATCGGCTTAATGTCAACATGCTTTACGGAGAGACGGAGGGAGAAACTATGTTACATGGAGATTGAATTAGGCCAATGCCAAAGTATATGGTACAAAAAAAGTTGCAATTTCACTTTTGCAAGACTACGCATCATCACAAGGGTGACGTGTACTATAGTTGAAACTAAAACCATAAAAACATTTTCATTACTTGATGTAAAATAAACATAAACTGAAATGAAACAAAATATTAAAAGCCTTTCCCCCCGCTAGTTGCCAAAGCAATTCTAATTTTTATTTACTTTAACTTGATGCGCTAAAATAACTAAAACTACAACTGAAATAAAATTTAAAAAAACTAAAAAAAAAAACTAAATTAAAATATTAAAACAAATTAAAATTAAATAAATAATGAATAAAAATGCTTAAAACTTTAAATTTAAAAAATAGAAAAATAAAGCTATTTGTTAAATATTATGAAAGACTCAACAAGCTCAATGATACTAAAATAACACTGATCAGCACTGACGAAAATAATCATAGGGGCAATAAAAGCAAATCAATACTGTCAATACGCACTCCCCGACAATTATATGTGAAGCGTTTATATTTATCATCACTCTCTCTTGAAGTCTAGTGTGCAATAGTATTATATAAAAAAAAATATTGCTTTAATAGCTTGTATTTTGTTGTAGTATACATCTTCCTGGAAGTTCAAAAATATTAACTATACAACATGTATAAACAATACTTTCGAAAGAGTTTGGAAAACATATTCAACAACATAATCAATGTTAAAAAATGTAAACCTAATTCGGCTTTGTTCCTATCCTTGAGAAAACAGTCTGTAAAGTTTATTTAAAAATCCATTTTAATTCAGTTTGGTTTGATTTTTAAGGGAAGTTGCACTGTGCACAAATTATTGTGCATAATGAACTTTAATGGCAAATTTACACTGCACAAGTGGTACAGAAGCACTTCTGAAGTGTCATTTAAGTATCTTATGCTTCTCAGAGGTGGCATAAATGCATTTCCACAGCAATGACTACCAGTCAAAAGTTTTTGGACAGTAATATTTTTTATTACAGTAATATTATCAATGTTTAAAACAGTTGAGTACATTTTTACAGGTTTTTTTTAACCTTATACACTATACCATTTAAAGTCAGTATAATTTCTTTTCTTTTTTGGAAAGACATTTTAAAAATGTATACTTTTATTTAGCAAGGATGCTTTAACACAAAACAAAAGTTATGATAAACACATTTATAATGTTACAAAAGATTACTATTTCAGATAAATGCTGTTCTTCTGAACTTTCTATTCATCAAAGAAACCTTAAAAAATTCTATTCAGCTGTTTTCAACAACAATAATAAAAAATGTTTTTTGAGCAGCAAATCCGAATATTACAATAATTTCTAAAAGATCATGTGACTGGAGTAATGATGCTAAAAATTCAGCTTTGAAATCAGGGGAATAAGTTACATTTTAAAATATATTCAGATATTCAAATATATTCAAAACAGTTATTTTAAATAGAAAAAATATTTCAAAATTGTACAGTTTTTGCTGTACTTTGAATCAAATAAATGCAAGCTTGGTGAGCAGAAGAGACTTCTTTAAAAAAAACATTACAAATTTTACTGTTTAAAAACTTTTGACTGGTAGTCTACATGCAAATAGTGTTGCTTAATGCAACACAGTAGGGATAAATGCATATTTGGACACGGACAATATTTTGCATGAACGAAACTCTACACTGGATCTATTCTGAAAGATAAAGACTTTTAATGTTTTTACAGAACCTTCCAAAACTCCAGAGCACCCAAGGAAACAAAAAAGCCACTTTTTTCACAGTCAACACATGCATCCAACATGACGCTCTACATGATAGTGGACGAATATACAATCCCAGACTATGACTGGAGTTACCTGCATATGTCAGTCCCTTGTGTAGGCCAACATATGCAAACAAATCTCACCCGAATCCCACAGAGAATGGCACAATGAAAGTGTGTAAGTGTGTGTGTGTACGTGCATCTGACTGTCACAAGCGTCACGTGGAGCAGTGCTCTTCATAATCTGGTTGGATTACGGCTCTCAGACCTGCGCCGTCTGTCCCGTCCGTCAGTCCTCGGCTCCATGTATCCACTTGCTATCCATGATCGTGACCCACTCACAATTTCACAGCATCAAGCTTTGTGTTGTTCAGATCACACACACAACAACAGCTGCACTTTGTGTGCCAAAAATATGCAAGCCATCAAACCCCATCAGTGTGTATGTGTTTATGACTCTGGACCACAAAACCAGTCATAAAGGTCAATTTTTTGAAATTGAGATTTATACATCATCTGAAAGCTGAATAAATAAGCTTCCCATTGATGTATGGTTCAGGATAGGAAAACAATATTTGAAAATCTGCAATCTGAGGGTGCAAAAAAATGAAAACATTGAGAAAATCACATTTAAAGTCCATATGAAGTTCTTAGCAATGCATATTTTAAATCAAAATTTAATTTTTGATATATTTATGGTAGGAAATTTGCAAAATATCTTCATGGAACATGATCTTTATTTAATATCCTAATGATTTTTGGCATTAAAGAAAAAATTTTGACTCAAAAATACAGTGTGTTTTTGGCTATTGCTACAAATATACCCATACAATTTAAGACTGGTTTTGTGCTCCATGGTCACATATCTGTGTATAAAACACTGAAAATAAGTCATTTAACTAAATTTGTGAGGATTTTTCGTTGTGTAACACAAATACACACACACCGGCATGTACAAAAAGCGCATATCTTTATATGGCACTTGTCAAACTTACTCTAACACCCTAAATCTTGAAGTACACCCAAGACCTTGTTTACATTCCTTGTAAATATGGGATTTTGTGACGTCACGAGCGCGCACGGTGGCATCAGCAACTAACAACGTTACACAAAAATCAATTTGCGGCATAAATAAGACATGAAAAGTACATAAAAAGCAAGTGCAGGAACTGCACATAAATAATAATAATAATAAAACTTACCATTCAGACAAAAGAAGACCAGCCAAGCAATCCATAGATCAGAATTGTGAAATTTCAGCATTTTTCTCAGGGAAAGTCGTCGTGTGATGAAGTTCAAAGTCGGTCAGATTTTCTCCACAGTTCGGCGGTTGGAAAGTAATTGTCTTTTAAAATCAAAGTCATGAATAAAACCTAAATCCTTTTTTAAATATTTCGACGCTGACATGTGAAACTAAAAACTACAACTAACGTTAGTCAAATTAAATCGGCGCGTAAAATTCCCTCAGAGAACACCTTCACGTCGCGTTCCACGTAAACGCGTCCGGTTCGGTCGGTACCAGGGCGTCCTGTTCTGTTCTTCAGCACAGCACCGAGGTGTGTTCACATGCCGTTCACGGTGAACCAAAAAATCGTGCACCAAATCCTTGAGAGGGCCATGACCGACGCCGCTGCCGCCTCTCTCCGCTCTGATTGAGAAATCTGACTGACTGACTGACTACTGGTCTGTTGCCTGGAGACCGCTGACGCCATCCGAAGCGCGAGGTAACTGTGCCCTCCTCTGGCGCGAAAAGGTGGCAGCGCGCACGCACGCAGGCACGGCGTCGCCGCCGCGCCCCGGTGTGACCGCGCGTCAGGTGCGCGCAGGAATCATGCGAACGGGAATAAACAGAAAAAGAGAAAGATGATTTTCTCAGTAATTTGAATGACTTTAAGTGTTTTTAAATGAACGTATTTATATTTTTGAACAAACATACACATTTTAAAAATTTAATTTGTAACATTATTTGGCTGCTTTATAAACCAGTTTCAATAAAGGAGGAACTTTTAGAGTGTCCTTTCAAGAGGTTTACATTTTTTAAATATTTTATAGAATTTGAGATATATATATATATATATATATATATTGTAAGGATACGTCGTAATATTGTTAATTTATGCCTGTAGCTCGTTATGTTTATTATGGTGTTCAGTAATGTAAAGTCATTACAATCTGAGCTCTCAATTAGACAGTCAAACAATCAGTAAGCTAACTGATCAATAAACTTGTTTAGAGAGAGAATCAATAAAACACCTGTCTACCATCCATTTGACTTATAGGATACAGAACAAGCCAAACATACCTAGAGTAGTGTAGCTGTCTGTATTGAAATGCCATTTTTATTTTCTAATAAGATAAATAAATGTATAAATAAATATGGAAATTAATACAAGTGGGAATAAATAATAACAACAATTGAATATATAAATAAATAAATATAAGATAAAAGTAAATTAAAGAATAGAATTAAAAAAAACTTTATTTATATATATATATATATATATATATATATATATATATATATATTATATATATATATATATATATATATATTAGGGCTGTCAAATGATTAATCGCGATTAATCGCGTACAAAATAAAAGTTTGAGCTTGCCTAATATAAGTGTGTGTGCTGTGTGTAATTATTATGTATATATAAATACACACAAATTAATGTATATTTTTAGGAGAAATATGTTATTTTTGTACAAATTATTTTAATTTATATATAATATAAATTATATAAAAATTATAATAAATACACATACTTGTAAATATTTCTTAAATATATACATGAATGTGTTTTTATTTATATATACATAATAATTACACACAGAACACACACATATATTAGGCAAACTCAAACTTTTATTTTGTATGCGATTAATCGCGATTAATCGTTTGACAGCCCTAATATATATATATAATTTAAAATATATGTGTTTTGGAATAAATAAATCTAACAATAAATTATGATATTAATAATAAGTATAAAAATTGAATAAAAAATATTTCAAAGAATAGAATATGAAGTTAATAATGCAAATAATGCAAATAAAGTTAAAAATAAATACAGAAAATACTAAAAGAAAAATAAGTGATAAAATTAATTAATGTCTAATTTTAATTATAATAACAACAAATGAACAAATAAATACATATAAAAACAAATTAAAAATTAATTAAATAATATAAATACTGCCAATAATAAATAAAGAAAAATAAGTAATTCATTAATGACTGTATTTATTATGTTTGTTTTATTTACTCATTTATTTATTTTCCTATTGTTATAATACACTATTTATATATCTATTTTTAAAATATTAATTAATGACTACATTTAATGAAAATAAATATGTGTGGGAATAAATAAATATAACAATAAATTATCATATAAAAAACAGTATAGAAATGAATAAAAAAGAAAAAATATGAAGTTTAAATTAATGCACTTTGTTAAAAATACAGAAAATACTAAAGAAAAATAAGTGATAAAATTAATTAATGTCTAATTTTAATTATAATAACAACAAATGAACAAATAAATACATATAAAAACAAATTAAAAATTAATTAAATAATATAAATACTGCCAATAATAAATAAAGAAAAATAAGTAATTCATTAATGACTGTATTTATTATGTTTGTTTTATTTACTCATTTATTTATTTTCCTATTGTTATAATACACTATTTATATATCTATTTTTAAAATATTAATTAATGATTACATTTAATGAAAATAAATATGTGTGGGAATAAATAAATATAACAATAAATTATCATATAAAAAACAGTATAGAAATGAATAAAAAAGAAAAAATATGAAGTTTAAATTAATGCACTTTGTTAAAAATACAGAAAATACTAAAGAAAAAAAAATAAAATAAAGTTAATTTTAATTAAAATAAATACATGTGGGAATAAATATAACAATAAATAAACATAAAAACAACATTTTAAATAATGAAATAAAAATACTGCAAATAGAGTTAAAAATAGAATACAATATATAATGGAAAAATAATTAATTAACAACAAAATTTAAATAAAAATTAATTGTATTTGTTTTATCATTTACTCCTTTATTTATTTTCATATTGTTATAATACACTATTTGTTTATGTGTTTATTTATTTAACATTTAATTCTGTTTCGTCCTCCTTATACACATACATAACTTGCAATATAATGACTGTTAACCCTAAAGAGAACAAAAGCAACATCATTTATTTTATGTGCAATTTCAGAATTTCCCCTGGACATAATTTAACCTGACCGCAGTCGAGTTTTGTCCGATTTAGTTACTTCTGGGACCAATTTGTCCTCAAACTACAGCTAAGTAACCCCTCACACACCCCTGAGACAAACTTTTCTGCATTTCCATCCATCTTCTGTGAGAAACGTGCAGAGCAGCAGATGCTGCCGAATTTCTGCTGATGTTCAGATCTCTGACCCCGACCACACGAACATCTCCAACCGCAGAAACAAGCCAACTTTTCCCCCGATTCAACTTGCAGCATCTTCAGTGCGTTTGATGAAATATGCATGTAAAGATTGACAGGGTGTGGCTGGAAAAAAAAAGGCAACACGGTGCTTTGCATTTACCCTGCAGGCGTTTGGCAGCGAATGAGAGAGAAAGAGCGTCTCAGTCTGATGGACAGAGAAATTTCTCTCTCTTCCGCCTCTGGGCAACAATCGCCCTGTTCTCTTATCTCTGGCATACAGTTGTCTTCAGCCCGGCAGAGAACGTCCAAAACAGTGTTTGGAGGCAGCCGGCGTTTCGTCCCTGCTGTTCGGATGAATTATCTGCGCCGTACTCAAACATAGATGAATAAGCAAACAAATCGTGCTCAAACAAGACAGATCTGTGCTGAAACCTTCAAAATCAACCCGGCATTTGCATAAGCGTGCTGTTTGGACAAAGATATTGTCGTGTTGACAACTCAGTGTTTTTCATTTTCATGCTGAAAATCAGAGGATGTGGGATAACCTGACACGCTTTAACCTCTTTCCAATTAACTAAGTTACTAAATAAAGCCTTATTCTGATTATAAACATCAATTTGTGCTTAAAAAGTTTTAATTTGATTGTAACACGCATAAATTGATCAATTTTTGACTCATTTTATACATCAAACTGGCCAACATTTAACTAAAAAATAATAATATCAGACAAAATAGATGAAAAATGATTTCAAACATTATGATTTATTAAACCAGCAAACAATTCTATACAAAATAGCTGCTAAGTCTCTTTATTCCAGTGTTTGAGTGAAGATTTGGCATGTAAGTTGCGCCACCTTGTGGACGTTTGTAATTACAGCTCAAAAACAGTAAAAAGTCAAGACATTGATTACTCCCCCCTGCATTGTTTTATATTTCATTTATCAATCTATAAAAATCACATAGTAAAGTTTTTAGATTATGTTTCTGGAGGTATCAGAATCTTCAGTCTTGCTTTAGTCCTACAGAAACAGAGAGAAAGACAAATGTTAATCAAACTAAACTTAAACTCTTATTATGCAAGCTCTGCTGCAATGCATTGTTTTGGATATTATTTTGATCAAATAACTTAGACATATAATTCAAAAATAAATATCATTTATGCAACATCATGTCATTCCAAACCCGGGTGATTTTCTTTTTTAAGTGGAACAAAAAAGCAGATGTAAGGCAGAATATGAGATTTAAAGGAAGGAAGTGGATGGTGATTTATAGTGTGATTTTGCAAACTTGACATGCTGTGATCAGTCATTTGACAAGAGAGAGAGCCAGAAAAAAGTCATACGGGTTTGGAATGACTTGAGGGTAAATGTAAGAGTAAATGATGACAGATGTAAAAAGTTAATTATGGCTTTAAATAAAATAAAACAAAAAAAAAAATAATTTTAAGAAGTTAATTATTAGGATAAAGAAAACAAATGTGAAAATGAAATAAAATAAAATAAAATAAAATAATGACAGATTTTACATTTTCAAGTAGTTATTGCTTTATGGGATAAAATAAAATAAAATAAAACAAAATAAAACTTAAATGACATTTTTGAAGAATTAATTATTGCCTTAATGATAAATAAAATAAAATAAATAAAATAAAATTGATTTTACACTGAGTAGTTAATTATTGCTACAAAGGCAAATAAAAGATTCTAAAATAAAATAAATAAAAATGATAAAAATAAAGAATTTACATTTGACAGAATTTGAGGAGTTATCACTTTAAGAATAAATTAAAATAAAATAGAATAAAATAAAATAAATATTTTTAAGAAGTTAATTATTCCTTAAAGGGTAAAAAAATAAATAAATAAATAAATAAATAAATAAATAAATAAACACCAAAAAAAAAAAAAAAAAAAGCAAAAATGAAATAAAAGCAGATAAAAGCAGAATTTACATTTTTAGGAGTTATTGGTTTAAGGATAAAATAAAACTTTAAAAATTACATTTATAAGCAGTTAATTATTGCCTTAATAAAATAACATAAAACACGAAAAAAATAGACAGAATTTACATTTTAAGTAGTTACTTATTACTTCAAAGATAAAAGAAAAAAAAATTTAAAATGAATGAAAATAATAAAAATAAAATAAAGACATAATTTACATTTTTAAGGAGTTATCACGTCAAGAATAAAATACAATATATATTTTTGAGAAGTTAAAATTATTCCTTTAAGTATTAATAAAATAAATGTAAAAATGAAATAAAATAAAATAATCACAGAATTCACATTTTTGAGGAGTTACTGCTTTAATCATAAAATAAAATAAAATAAAATAAAAAATAAAATAAAATGTTGTGTATTTTGCGAATATTTTCTAAAATTAACTGGAAAGAAAACAGAACCATTTCCACCCATTTTTAAAGTCCAGAGAGAGAAAGCATCCACTAAGTCAAATCGCTCTTGCACTGAATATCAAGTCTGAAACTCTCTGTATTAGAGTTGTAAGGGCTGTGTGAGGCTGTTATCGGTTCTGAGAGACTATTAAAGTGCACACATTCATTCCTCTGCAGACACTGTGTGATAGATACATGCTTTTATCAGCAGCTCATGCTCTGCTGTAATACTCCGCATGAGTCGACTACAAATGATCCTGAACGCCACAGCATAAGAAAGATCAAATACTGCACTCATCCTGAAACCCATCCACTGCCGTCATTACCATTCATTCTGCATCTCGAGCGCCAGTGTTCAGATATCCCAATAGTTTTGCAAGTAACTATAATGTTTAAAATACAGTAAATACACTTATAATGGGAGTTCATGAGGGAATAAATATTAAAATACACACCGTTTCTTAAGTATAGTAATACAAAATTAAATGTTACGTTTGTTAACAGAGGACAATTTTTTTTTTATGTTTTACCATTACATTTTTATTAGTTTTTGTTCATAATTGTATTAGTTTATTGAAATTAAAATTTTATGATAATTGTGACGATATTTTAGTTCAGAATTTTATTAGTTTATTAAAATTATATAATATAAACTAATTTATATATAATTTATATGTAAGTCCGTGAGGGATGAAATATTAAAATACACATTGTTTCTTAAGTATAGTAATAAAAAATTAAATGATAATTTAGATCATATTTTAGATCATAATTTTATTAGTTTATTAAAATTATATAATATAAAATCTCAAAAAATATATAGAATATATATAAATGCAAATTCTATAATATTTTAGTTTGTAAAAAATTAATTCATAATAATAATAATAATTCGTTTTTTTAAATAATAAACAAAAATATATATGCAATTATTATATTTTAGTTCATAATTTTATTAGTTTATTAAAATTAAATAATATAAAATAACAAAAAATGATGTGTGCAATTTTTATTATATTTTAGCTCACAATTTTATTAGTTTATTAAAATGACAATATAAAATATTATATATTGTAAAATAAATATTATATAAATTGCAAAATAAATAAATGCCATTTTTATAATATTTTAGTTGATTAAAAAAAGAATTAATAAAATCTCTCTCTATACATACACACTGTATGTGTGTGTGTGCACAATTTTTATTATATAGTTCATAATTTTATTAGTTTATTAAAATGATATAATATAAAATATTTGTAAAAAATAAAATAAATAAATAAATATAAATGCATTTTTTATAATATTTTAGTTTATTAAAAAATAATTAATAAAATCTTATTTTATTGTTATTATATATAATAATATTAAATGTATAATAATAATAAAATAATACAAAATTGTATTGTTATTTTTATTGTTTTTTTAAGTAACAATGTATCAATATCTTTTTTTAAAATTCTCCTTGAACTATTTCGCCTATAGAAGTGAATGTGTTACTATGGTAACCAGGACTTGTTTTCCCCTCACTGACCTTATCTACACTCACTAAACTGGTTATTGTTTTGTTTAGCACAACATTCAAGTGTATTGTTGAGTGTGTTTATACAAAGATCCCATCTGTGTCAGAATAAAGCGGTTATTTTGGAAACTCCTCTGCGGGTGTGTCTCAAAATGTGTGATATCTGTGTGATAAGTGACGTCCGACTGCCGGAACGCTGCGTGGGATGGGAATAAATCACAGTAAAACTTTTAAGAAGCCCCTGAAGAATAAAGTCTCTGCCCATGTGAAACACTTTACGACCGTATAGCTGGACCACACCTCGCGATCGACCGGTTTTACGAGACGCCACTATCACGGCCTTTATGGAGCCCAACCCTGCTGCGGTCGGTCATTATGCCTATCCGCTGTCTGTAATGCTAATAAATGCAAAACTCACTCCTGATCCAAACTTTGCACCTCATATTGATACCTTATGATCGCAGCTGTGCGTTAATACAAGATGTGCACAAAAAGCGAAATAGTTACCGAATCGCTGGAGGAAGACGAGGATTTGCCACCGTGCTTCTTCTTGTGATCCTTGTCTTTCTTCTTTTTGTCTTTGCATTTATGATCTTTATCTTTGTGATCTTTGTGATCTTTGTGTTCTTTGTGCTTGTCCTTATCCTTACAATCACTCTGAAAAAATAAATAAATCAAATAATATACATTTAAATATCAGTCTGTGATGAACACTTGTGTTTCCTATTTAAACAGGAAGTTGGGGAGGGACATATCAAATAGTAAAAGGTAGAAAAATGTCATTTTGATATATTTAAAGTGTACATATATGGATGGGCTGCTGAGAAACACGTTTTAAGAAACTTTAAGACATATCAGAGCGGCAACTGTCCTGCTGAAGGTTATTAAAATTCAATACCTGTTACATTATCAACATTATTTCCATATGCAAAGCTGTCTGACGTTTTCCACAGTCACTATCAATACCTCCCATTCATCTGGTCAAGTATAACACTCATAAGATGTTTTTCATGTCTTTTATTATCAATATTGATCAAGTTTATGTTTCTAAAACAGGAGAAACTGAGATTTCTGATATCTATAACCCAATACAATCACAACACGAATGTCTCAAGTGGTTAATGTCATTTTATAATGAATAAACATGTTTACCTTGTCTTTGGACTTGTCCTTGTCTTTGCACTTGTCCTTGTCTTTATCCTTCTTTCCAAATCCAAAGATTCCCTCCACTTGTTTGCCCTCAGACTTCTTCACCTGATCATCTCCAACAGCTGGAAAAAGAAAACGCATTCGTTTATATTCAACGAGTGTTTCTTGATTATAAAGGTAAAAAAATAAAGTGTTAAATTAGTTTTGCAACCGTTTACCTGCGCCCAGATCGAAGCTCATGATGAAGCAGTTTAGTTATCGAACTCTCCGACCGATGTTTGTGCGAGATGCGTGTTCAGTTGAGATCTACACGGGTTTGTCTCATGAATATTAATTGCGCAACCTGACGTTCGCCCAGTCGGATTGTTTGATTCGCTGAACGGCAGACGCCAGTACGGGAGCGACAGTTAGTTGGCGAATAAGCGCATGGTTTTGCTTATGAATATTAATTAGGTAATATAATTTCGCGTTCAGGTGCTAGTCAGATGTGCGTTCACGGAAGTATCTGTTTCCTACTTCAATAACAACAAATCCACGCCCATATACAGCACATGCACATATACACCACCAGTCAAAAGATTTTTAATGTTTTTTTTTTTTTTTTTAATTAGTCTCTTTTGCTCATCAAGCCTGCATTTATTTGGTCCAAAGTACAGTAAAAAACAGTCAAATTGTGAAATATTTTTACAGTTTAAAATAACTGATTTCTGTCGGAATATATTTTAAAATGTAATTTATTCCTGTGATCAAAGCTGAATTTTCAGCATCATTATTCCAGTCTTCAGTGTCAAATGAGCCTTCAGAAATCATTTTTTACCATTATTATCAATATTTAAAACAGTTGAGTATTTTTTCAGGAACAGAAAGATCCAAAGATCAGCATTTATCTGAAATAAAAATCTTTTGTAATATACATTATACCATTCCAAAGATTTTTTTTTTTTTCTTTTGAGAAATGAATTATTAAAAATGAATACTTTTACAGTAAGGATGTTATAAATTGATCAAAAGTGATGATAAAGACATTTATAATGTTACGAAAGTATTTTATTTTAGGTAAATACTGTTCTTCTGAACTTTCTATTCAAGGAAACTCTATGCTGTTCTATGCTACATAATTATAATAATAAATGTTTTTTTTGAGCAGCAAATCAGAATATTAGAATGGTTTCTGAAGGATCATGTGACTGGAGTAATGATGCTGAAAATTTATCTTTGAAATCACAGGAATAAATTAGATTTTAAAATATATTCAAATAGAAAGCAGTTGTTTTAAAGAGTAAAAATATTTCAAAATTGTACTGTTTTTGCTGTACTTTGGATCAAATAAATGCAGGCTTGGTGAACATAAGAGACTTCTTTAAAAATCTTACTGTTCAAAAACTTTTGACTGGTAGTGTATCCGTATATATAAAACATAACCTGTGCTGTATTGTAAATAAAGAGTCCTTGGTGAGTTTTTACGCCAATAAATTTTAATGGCAAGTTTATTTTGAAAAGTTACTCAAGTCACTTTTTCAATAGTCACAAATCTGGGAAAAAAAACGACAGCAACTATCCAGTATATAAAAATACAGTTCATTAAACAGTGATCAGCTGACATGTAGACCTTCAGTGGGGCATGTTGTCACAATATATGTGATAAATCACAAAGGGAACTTTTCAGAGAAAACAAACATTATTTGTAATATGACATAACATAAAATAGCTCCATTTTCCACAATATAATATTTAAAATGTTTTAACGCCTTTAACAGTAAAACAAACTGCTAAAAATGTCAAAACATTTTTACAGTACAGTACATCACAGAAAACATGTAACAGCTTGCACCAATATATAAAAATATAATAGTACTGGAAATTTTGTTTGCAAAATTTATTATTATTATATAAATTTATTATAAAATTTATTATAAATTTACAGATTTTATAAAATATATTTTTCTAATTTAAGATAAACAGTGCATCTTGGTGTTTGGAAACAACATAAAAACCACTGCTAGAGAAAACAAGCATTTGTGCAAATGGATTTTTTGACTAAAAACCTCACATTTACTATAAACAGGACATTTTCCCCATGTGACAACTTGCCCCCACCCACTTATGTCTTCAGTCTTCAGCTTTAGTCCTGCAAACAAATAGAGAATAATGTTAACTTTCAGTTTTCTATTCAAAAACACTGTATCTAAAGAATGCTAAGAGCTAAAGAACAAATGAAAAATAATAATATTATGGATAAAGTGCATGAATTTAACTGTGAATTTTGGTCAAATCTCATGCTTTTGGTTTCTGGAAAATCTTTTGAGCATTTTTTTGTCCTTTCCTCAACAAGTAAACCGGTTTGTCTGCATTACAGGGGCGGATCACGGCAGACTGAAGTCTATGAATGCATCCGAGTTCAACCAGGTGTTTTTAAAGCAGTCTGACATTTAAACTGGCCAGGTTTGTTTTACATTACATACATGTGAGAGTAAAGAACACGAAACATGATGAAAGTAAAAATATTACAGTAAGTCAACAAGGTAGAAACTTTAAGTTTATGTAACTCAACCGGATCAGATCATCAAAATGATTCAACTGAGTATTTAGTTCTGAACTCTAGTGAAGTAAACTAAAGAATGAAGCATGTGCCCTAGATAGTGCATCTTTACGACTGCAAGTGTGCACCACACCTCAAGATCAGCTGGTTTTTATGAGATGCCATTATCATGCATTTATCCATCTGGCTCTTAATTCAAACTTTGACTGCTCATAGACGAACTAATGACTTCAAACTGACCATAAATCACCATAAAAGAGTCAATACGTCTAAGATCTGCTTCTGTGCCCCACAAAACCAAATTAAATTGACTTTAGAATGAGTAAATTATGTATAATAACAGGCTTTTTGATTAAGAGTTTATAAAATCATAGTAAAAGCACAAAGTTACCTCATCACTGGATGAAGAGGACGACCTGTGTCCACGTCCACGTCCGTGACCGTGACCATGTCCGTGTCCATGTCCATGACCGTGTCCATGACCGTGTCCGTGGCCCTTTTTGTGCTCTTTATTCTTCTTCTTTTCCTTGTCTTTGCACTTGTCCTTCTCTTTGTCTTTACACTTGTCCTTCTCTTTATCTTTGCATTTGTCCTTCTCTTTGTCTTTGCACTTGTCTTTATCTTCACTGCAATCACTCTGAAAATGCATGCATAAAACAGTATAATGCATCGCATTCTACTACACCAGCATGTAGTAGCATCTCTTAGTTTACGTCATTATTAACCCTCGAGGGCCCAACGACATTTTAGCGCTCTCGAAAGGAGTCTTCCGGGTTTGACTCGACAAGAAACACCATTCTTCATACTTCTGTAATATAATTAAGGAAACTGAAAAGTCGCTTTTTAAATGAAAAGTGTTTGGCATAGAAGGGGTTAAAATGTAAACCATTTTGGTTTAATAGGAATTTCAAATCATTAGTTGTTTTAGTGTCGTTGGAATACTATTACGTTTTTATTAATATATTTTATTAATATTTATTTATATAGTTGTTTTTTATTTTATGTTTTCATTGTATTTATTTTTGTCATTTTTAACTAAATAAAAATGAAATTAAACTAAATAAATATGAAAAATGTTGCCTTGGCTATGACCTGAAATAAAATAAGCTCTTAATATTTTATTTCAGTTTATTTTATTTCAATTAACAACATTTTTTATGGTCTTAGTTATCAATAATAAACATATTATATATGCAAAATCTGATTTTTCCATTACAAAAAATCAAAATTCCATTATATCAGTATAAAATCAACATAACACAGAACTAACAATAACATTATAATAAGTACGTCATGCATCTTTCTATAAGAAGAAACAGTGATGTAGATTTTTTTTTTTATTGTATCAGAACACTTTAATTGACTATCATGATTAAATATTCTTACCTTTGGCTTGTCACTATCATTGTGTTTGTCCTTGCACTCTTTATCTTCTTTGTCTTTTTCCTTTTCTTTATCTTTATCCTTTTTCCCAAACCCAAAGATTCCCTCCACCTCGTTGCCTTCCTGCTTCTTCAGCGTATCATCACCACAAGCTGCAGAAAAACAGGAATAAAACTGTTAGTTTCTCTTAGAAATCCTCTAGTGTGTGTTTACTGATTTATAAGTTCTGCATCTGTTTACCTGAGCCCAGATCGAAGTCCATGATGAAGCAGTGAATGTGATCTGATCGAGATGACAGCACTATTTATCGTCAACATCAGCGATTTATACCGGTATCCACCCAGAGTGTCAAAACAGTTGTTTGTTAGCTCATTAATATTCATTAACCTGACGTGACGTTCGCCCTAGCTGATTGGCTGAAAGACAGACAGCGCTAGGTATGCGTTACAATTAGCGTCACTCTTTACTGTACACAGGGAATGCTTGGCTCATGAATATTAATTAAACAACCAATAGTCTCAGCTGATTGGCTATCGTCGATAAGTAGGTGAGTGGGTTGACTAAATATGACCATAGAACACAAAACCAGTCATAAGGGCCAATTTTTTTTTTTTTTTTTTTTTTTTAAATTGAGATTTATACATCAACTGAAAGCTGAATAAATATGCTTTGTTTGTTAGGGTAGGACAGTATTTGCCCGAGATACAAGTATTTAAAAATCTGGAATCTGAGGTTGCAAAAACAAAAACAAAAAACAAAACAAAAAAAAAAAACATAGCAATGCATATTACTAATCAAAAATTAAGTTATATTTACGGTAGGAAATTTCTAAAATATCTTCATGGAACATGATCTTTACTTAATATCCTAATGATTTTTGACATAAAAGAAAAATCGACAATTTTGACCCATACAATGTATTTTTGGCTATTGCTACAAATATACCTGTGCTACTGATTTTGTGGTTCAGAGTCACAAATAAGGAAACCTTAGTTTGTGTTTATTAATAACATGGTGTGGTGAGATTTAATTTTGTATTTTAATTTAAAGTGTAAACACATTTAACAATTATTTTTCTAAAAATAGCACACCATCTCAGTAGGTCCCTACCTTTTGGATAAAATAAAATAAAATAAAATAAAATAAAATAATTTATAAGGTTTACAGGGTTGAATTAATATGCAAAAAAAAAAAGTAAATAAATAAATAAAAAAATCACCAAAGAAATTTAGATTTTGGTGGGTATTCATCATTTTTGACTTTTTTCTCGAAATTTTGACTGTTTCTCAAAATTAGTAGTTATCTCTCAATTCCGATTTTTTTCTGACAGTTCTGACTATTTTCTCACAATTCAAAACTTTAATTAACAAAAACTAAAACCATAAAAAAACTGTTTCATTATTTATTTATTTAATATTTATTACTTGAAACATAATGAATGCTAAATAAGATTAAATAAAATATATAAAAAAATATATTTTTCATAAAATTATTTTATGAATTTTATTATTATTTTTTTTCAGCTGGTTGCTAAAGAAACATTTCTCATTTTCTGAAAAAAAATAAATAAATAAATAAATATATATATATATATAAATTACAAAAAAATGTATTTCTCAAAATTTGTAGTTATGTCTAGAATGAATGACAATTCTGAACTTTTTCTCATAATTTTGAGTTTTTTATTTGCAAGTTTAATTAACAAAAACTAAAACCATAAAAAATATTTATTTTACTATTTATTTATTTTATATTTATTACTTGAAATGCAATGAATGCTAAATCAGATAAAATAAAATATGAAAAAATACCTAAACTATTTTTTTTTAAATTTCAACTGGTTGCTAAATATTTCTCATTTTCTGAAATTAAATTTATATAAATTACAAAAAAAAATATAGTTATCTCTTAATTCAGATTTTTCCGATAATTCTGTTCTTTTTCTCACAATTTTTAGTTTTTATCTCACAATTTTTCACACAATTCAAAAGTTTTTATTTGCAAGTTTAATTAACAAAAACTAAAACCATAAAAAATATGTATTTAATTATTTATTTATTTAATATTTATTACTTGAAATACAACGAATGCTAAATCAGATCAAATCAAATATAAAAAATATATATACTAGCACTAATGTTATTGAGAACAATGACCTAAAACTTCAGAGCAAAATCCTGTTTTTAGAATTCAAACAGGCTTTGACAGAAACAGGATTATCCAACAAAACCAGTTTATGAACCACTTCCCCCACTTCAGTTCGGTTTTGGTATCCAGACGTCAGTTTGCAGGAGTGTCGGGTGTGTCTCAAATGGGTGGTCCTGCTTTACTACAACGCTTTTGTTGAAACACTCAAAATGATGAGCTGTTTTTGCCCAAAAGCAGGTGTTGAGGTGTATCTCTGATCATTCTTGATCTCTGAATCAGGTTTGTTCACCATCAGATTTGGAGAAACGTAGCACTGCATCACTTGCTCACCAACGGATCCACTGCAGTGAATGGGTGCCGTCAGAATGAGAGTCCAAACAGCTGATAAAAACATCACAATAATCCACAAGTGATCCACACCACTCCAATCTATTAACATCTTGATGTTTTTATCAGCTGTTTGGACTCTCATTCTGACGGCACCCATTCACTGCAGAGGATCCGTTGGTGAGAATTTTTCACTTTTGGCTAAATACAAGTTTTCTATCCATAATTGCGCTTTCTCCAGATGAAAAGTTGCACTATTTCTTTAAGACTATAAAGAATCTTAAACTGATTCACTGTCATGTACTGATGTGTTCTGCTCAGTGTTTATCGAGTGTATAAAATGAATGCACTGTAAGTCTTTGGATAAAAGTGTCTGGCATAAGCTTAAATGTTAAATAAGCCAACTGGAACCTGATGATTTTTTTTCAATGTGTCATCTTGTTTTTCCAGCCTGTGTAAAATCCTCCAAAAAACATCTCCCTGACAGGAAGTAAATGAACTTCTCTAAAAACAATCCCCGCCTGAGGCGCTTCAGGAAAGTATCTAGGTGTGGTTATCATTCATGTCTTTTACTCCACAAACGCTCTCAGGTTCTGATTATTCCAGCACATAAAGACACCGAAAACACTCCCATGAATCATTTTCACATGAATTGGATGTGGTTTGTTTACAAGCTGATTTTAATAGTGTCATTCACAATCAAAATATTCTCTGGATCTGAAAACAGAATTAATGTTTGAATGTTTTAAATCACATTTTCAGCTGAGCTGCTGCATTCAAATTTCATAGGCTGCATCTAGAAATCTCATAAAAACAGAAATGATTGATAACTGCAGTGATTATTCTGTAAAACAAACAAACAAACAAAAAAAAAACAATGAAAGCGAATGCAGGTTAAATGCTTATCTAGTGTCTCTATCAGACAAACACACACACTGATGATAAGCATTAATGTCTTAAAATTAATATTCGTAGCACCATGACAAAAAAAAAATAGTACTGAGGCAGTACCATGGTACAGCTATGGTAATAGATGGTAAAAACCACTACATTTTGATATTTTCCACTGTTTCCTAAATGATTAATAAAATGTATAATATAAAATCTAAGTATCTAAGAATTTTTTTAAGTAAAAATTGCAAGAACAAGTAAAATGATTGCAGAAAAAAAACTATATTTTATATATTATTTCCATTATTTAGAATGAAACATTTTATTGACCTTCACATAAAAAGTACAAAT